>CM021103.1:382046636-382228244 GCA_007115665.2 Sequoiadendron giganteum | reverse complement strand
CAACCTAATCTTAGTTGTTTGCAAGCATTTTAGTCAGTAGCTAGCCAGAGCAATCCTTCTTTAACAACAAGTGCTTCACAAGAAATTGAACTTTTATATCTTTTTTATAGAAATGTAGACCTACAGCCTAAATCCAACCACAGTGATTTCCAGTTTCAGTCTTACATATGCCTCTACAGTCTAGACAATGCAACTGTGCTTTTATAGGAATTGGATTTATTTAAATTAATTTAATCAATACCCATGTGACTTAGTTAATTTTTAGTCCTGCCCATTGATTATTCTATTCTTGTATAGTGACTGAGCAGTTAAATAATGAATGAAATGTTAGTATGCTTTATCCCCATTTTTGGTTTGAATCTCCAAAGACAGTTTAAGTCCACTATTGAATTACTATCAGAATTACCTATTTACTCCACAACCATCCTTGTTTTGCGATAACGGTTCCCATGACAATCCTCACTCAAACAAAAAGATAATTTGTAGCCTACTCATCTAATTTCTATAATTTTCCAGAGAACATACCTGCTATGGGTTAATTATTTAAACATTTCATCAAACTATTTAATGGTTAACTATGTTCTAAATGAACATAGACCACAAGGTCCAATCATATTTTACTTTGCATTTTCCTAATAGGCCAGGAATGATAGCATTCATACTATACTACAAACCTATCAAGATTGATACACTAGTTACTATATAAATCAATATTCATCTCTTTCAAAATAGTATCCGACAAATTCATCACAAGTAATTCATGAAGGAAAATTCACCCTCAACAATTCACCGTCATGGAAAATTCATTGACGGAAAATTCACCGCCAGCAACCTCCGTGACGGAAAATTAACCGCATTAATATTTTTTAAATATTAATGCGGTTAATTTTCTGCTGCGGTGAGTTGCTGACGGTGAATTTTCCATGACAGTGAATTTTCCTTTAGTGAACCCTTTCAAAATATAGTTGATTTCAATAACAATATCAACATTATACATCGTTATTGGAAAAACAAAATCCAATAACATTGGTTACATTATAATACTCAATAAATATAAGGCAGTGATCAAATATCAGTAACACTGTTCATTAAGCTCAAAAATCTCTAACGACTAATTACAAACTTTACGATGCTCAAAAGAACATAGACCTAATATGGTCTTAACATAACAAAACAGGCCTTGCACAACACAGACTCAAAATAATCATAATTTTATTATGACAAAGCAACATTATGTAACATAGCTCGATAGAGCATAATAATATAACAGAACTAGATAGAACTATATGGCTTCTAAGTGTTCGATAGAGCATAACCCTAGAATAGGTCATTAAAATAAATGATCACAATTTTTTTTCCTATTTGTAGAACGACTGCCAAGGATTAATATAGATTAGGTTAAGAAGTAACCAAAATAGCTTAAAAGATGCTAATTATAAACACAAACCCACACAGTCAATATTGGTGTTTGTAATGCTTGACAAAGATAGAACTTATATGGACTTACTAAATGATTGTTCTGCTTGATTAAAAAACAGACCTATATGGCTAAAATAAATAATTACCATGCTCAAGAAAAAAACAGAATCATATGATCGAATCAAAAAAATTACAATGTTGAAGAAAAAGAAGATAAGACCAACTTATAAATTCTTAACAATTTCAAAAGAAACTCAAACCTATTGGTCAAAGTATCTCAACAATGAATCCCTATATTATTCAAAACGATTGGTGGTTCATGTATCAACAAAACTCACAATAATCTTAGACCTCAGCTAGGTCAATGGGTTACCAAAATACCCCAAAAACAGGGACCTATATGGTTTATAGACTTTAATAGTAGCACACAAAGCCTAAAATTCTCCATAATAGAAAAAATAGTACAGGATAACAATAGATCTAGTGGTCGAAGAAAACAGTCCTCATGCATTTACATCAAACCATAAAGAGAGATATAAAACCTTACACAGTTTATCAAGATAAGTACCAGTCTTAATAGTTTCAAAACATTTAACTCTTCCTCTGAAATATCTCTTCTTAAGTACTCTTGTATACTTCATAATAGAAAAAGCAAAGATTTTATGCAATCAAAACAACATACCAATTTCTCTAACTAGCCTCTTAGTGTGTGTGAGTATTGCAGATCTTTCAACTTACATAGAGGCAAACATCCTCTCCAAAACCCATGAATTGTTTTTCTCAATCATTCGGATATGTTAAATTTCCTTCTCCAACCATGAATAAATGTTGCTGAGCTTCCATTACCATCCATCTCTCTGGCCTTGACATAAATTTCCCCTTTTTTCATGATCTCAAGGATCCCTCTTTTTATTTTGCAAGCAACTACAGAATGGTACGGTGAAGTATAGTCTCCCTCCAGTGACTATCTCCATTCATTTTCATGTCTCCTATTAGCTATTGACTCCATTTTTTCTGCATTGATTTATCCTCTGCATTTATTTTCCCAACATCCTCCCCTATGCCCCCTTCTCGTTGCACTCAAATGGTTGCGTAGTTATTTAATGGATTGTGTGTGTTGAAAGTTATGTAGAGTTTTGTGGAAATTTAATTAGGGAAAAAATTGTTCTATTTAGTTCTAATACCACAGTAATGATTTCAACAGTTTTTTATTTAAAAAAAAAACTTTTTAATTATCAAGATTTTATGAAAGTAAAGTGCCAGCATGTAGTGACACACAACCACCTCCAAAAATTGTAATAAAAAATTACATGAACAGTATAAATAAATTGGAGATGAATAAATATATTCAAATATGTCATAACATTATCAAATTTAAAAAATATAAATATGAATAGATCTACTACTAATCCAAATACAAATACTTGTTTGAATAATAAAATAAGGGTTTCTTCTTACAAATTAGTTTGCACAAATCTTTTAAAATCTGAAAGTGCTAGATTGATGATTTCAAACAGTACATCCCTATTATCACCCAAATGAACTGAATTTGCAAAAAGCATTAGAGTAGATATGTTTTACCTTGGAACCATACACAAGTTGAAGACCTTTTAGCAAGTGCACAAAGAACCAAAACAATCTAATTTGATAATGATAATAAAATTAAAGAATTCTAATTTGCAATTTGTAGATTAGTCTACACAAATCCTTTAAAACCCAAAAGTGCTAGATTGGTGAAATCAAACACAGTCATATCAGAGAATTCATTTAATGGTTAGCAATTGTGGAAAAAAATTATCGTTTGTAATTGAACTCCTAAAAATAAAATTACAAAAAATTCAAAAAGCCACAAATTGGCAATAATGATTTATTTAAGCTCTAGCTGACTCAAACTCATTCCTGTTATGCTCTCCCAAGCTTGTCCACTCACCCATAAAAATAAGATAATATTCATTTTTCTAAGATGATTGGCTTTAAGAAATTATTTCGCAAGCATCATTTGCTCAATCACAAATGCAAATGTGAATTCTATAGACTATTGATCATCACGCAGTAGAGAATTGCTTCTTGCGTTAACCATTTTGAGGTCATACAAAGTGCTTCAATTCAAAAAAATAAAGGTGTCATCCTAGAATACCCGCAACCTTAAGATGTTGATGTTTTTCCACTATCTTGTTGATTCCCACCCTCTGATGTTGATTTTTTCCCACTGTCTTTGATTCCACCCTACATAATTGTACTCTTGCCATATTAAAATGTTGGGAGGTACTCTTTAGTTACTCGCCATTTAAAAAGCATAACATCATAACATAAATGCTATCTCAACCTTCTCCTTTCGCTCATATCCATCAAAGTTGCAAAATGATTGATTGCCCCATAACATGGTTAAAAAGATGTTGTCCCACTTTATGCAAAGATTACTTTAGTAGCATACCATGTTGCTTTCAGGTTTCCATACACTTCAATGTGAGTCAACATTGACAAACATGGCAATCATTAAAATAAGAAATAAATTGAATCCCCCAATTGGCAAACTGATTTAAATGCTTTTAGTTTTGTATACATGTTAATAATGTACATCAATTTCATGGGACATACAACACACAAACACATAAAGCTAAAAAAAAATTAACCAAAACATCCTCACAGCCCGCAGGTTTCACCTTGCTTCACTTATGATTCCCTTGACCTCTAATTTCAATTAGCCTCCTTGCCTCCACAAATACCTACATAAGCACTGCAAAAACTGAACTCTCTATTAAATAAAATCAACACGCCAAGTGCCACCTCCATAGATACTATATAATCATACCCTACAATTAATTCAAGTTAATCAATAATGTGACACTACAAATGCTTCCACGCAAAAGCAAGAACTATTAGATTGCATATAGACTCCTACCTTCACAAATGCGTACATAATAATAAGAAATCTGCATCAGATGCTTTTGCCCTACACTAGAACCCTCAGCTATTTTACAATCTCATACTCATAATCTACATTGAATATGATAAAAACACTGATAATGTTTTTCCTATGGGCATGGGCCATTTAAACTAAAAGGTCATATGCCTAAAGATTGTAAAACCAAAACCAAATACTGATACAGTTCCAAATTAATTTGAATAAAGAAAAAAAAACATGGTTGAATCCACATAAAACCAGGCACCATGTTTCCATTTCAACACAAAAAAATAGTCAACAATGTTTGATCTCACGAGCTCCCTCTTCCAAACTACTCCCCATCGCGTGGAAGGTAGGGATCTATTGAACACAAATGAAGGGTCGTCTAGCTAAAGATTGGAAGACCAAAAAATGAGATGCTCAAAATATATATTTTTTAAATACAAACTTATAATTGAAAATTTCCCAACTCACTATTGATAAAATGTTTTGAATATTTGCAATATCCAGCCATTAACTTCGTGTTAAACACAATCAATTAAAAAAACTTGAGTAACGGGAAAGCTTCTCTCAAAAGGCTACTCTATGCTTAGCAAAAATACCTATGAAGGAATAAAGAACAAACTTAAGAAGCCTAAAGCAAAAGATGCTTAAAGCATACTAAAAAGGTTACCCCATAAATCGTATAACTGAAACAAACAATAACAAAGAAATGATAGGACCTCTAAAAGAAGGCTTTCCCCCACAAACCTCGTGCATTTTGTAGTGGATCACATTCTAAGTAGCAACTTTTCTTCACCACCAATATCCAGTCCAATAGTTAAGTATTCACAAGGTAATTGAGAATAGGTTGGCATTGCCGTGGTGACAAAGTGCAATTACATGGTGGTAATTTATGGTCAAAATTGATTAACAGAATCTAAAATTATCAGATTTGCAAGAAACTACAACACACTACACCAAGTCTACCTTAATTTGTTACCAGATAAATTACCCATAAAAATAACGTGCCCTGAATGTTGATTTAGAGCATTTAGCCTACCAAGCACACAAGGAAAATTGCAAGCATCACCTCAACGTTCTCTAGTGAACTGCCAAAATTATAATGTCTTACCAGTGCAAGAGGATTCCCTGGCTAGGCTCTTAGGGTTTTGCACCCTAAGAGCACTTAGTTGGGAGAATTGCAATCTTGCCTAATTAGGTAGATATGTTTAAGGCGAGGTTCATTCAAAAGGGGGAGGGATTTTGATGATGGTTGTGCTAAGTGTGTGAAGTGTGGCTGATACTAAAAGTAAAATGAAACTAATCTAAGAACATGTAAATTTAAATGAAGCAAAACTAAACTAATGCAAACTAACTAACTATATGCCCTAAATGAGTGCTTTCTAGAAATTGACAGAGCGGGACAGAAAGTGTGTACCTGGAGAAATGTTGTGATAGTTGAATACTCCTGGAAGCTCCTGGAAAGTGCTTGATCTAAGCAAAAGGACACTTATGCCAACTGGGGTGACCTAGTCATCCAATTGGAAAAATTTCTCGAAACAAGTTTTGGGGAACTGGGTGCTTGAAAACACAAAAACCCTTTTCTGAGCTAGGCACAGGGACAAGGTCACCAATAGTGGTGACCTAGTCCTCTTGTGACTTTCTGAGGATTTAGGCCTTGGTCTTGTGGGTCCCTGTGAATGTTCCCCTTTTCTACAACAATTTGTGACAGGGAGTCCCGAAAGTGACCTGCAACTTGTCTTTTTGTCCTTCCTAGGGTTTGAGACTTGGAGTTGACTTGAGAGGAGTGTTTGTACTTCTTGCAACACCTTGTATTTCACCTAGCTTGCAACAAAAGACCTGCAAACACATGTAAAGACCATAAATTGTTAGGGTTGAGATACAGGGGTTTGCCTAATTCAAACCCCTTGATAGGTGATTAAACCCAAATGAGAAAAGCACAAAGGAAAGCAAGGTTGAATGATAACACAATAGAGTATCTTACCAAACCTTTGTTGATGTTCTGCAACTTGCATGAGTAGCTTCAATGGAGGAGGTCTGAAAACCCTAATGCTTGTTTCTTGGTTGGTTGCTTGAGTACTTGATGATTGATTGCAAGAGAGTGAAAGTGGAGGCAAGAAGGTAAAAACAAGCTTGGAGAGAGACAAAATGGAAGTGAAAACCCTTATTTGTACATGTGAAACCCTAATTTTCCTGAAATACAACCTAATAGGCCGACCCTAGGGTTCAAGAGGCAAGATTCCCATTGAATCTTCTTTAAATTTTGAATTTTATGCTTAGAGGGACTAGGTCGCCCAAAGTGGCGACCTACTCCTCCTAGGCAGATTTTGATGTTTATCGGGAATTAATTTATGTTTAATGAAGTTTATTACATTTTCCTCCCGAAACACACTTAGGTCGGGACTAAAGATGTATTAAAAGGGAAAATTAGCATATGAAAAGGGTTGATTTAGGGGTGATAAGCCTAGATAAGTGTGAAAATGCAACACAACACTCTGTTTTAAGGCTTAAGAAGGTGGGAGAATGTATTATTTAGGTGAATTATGTTGAAAGGGTCTTAGAAAAGTGAGGAAATGTGTTACAACACTTCACAACACCTTAGTAAAACAATGTTAGATTAGTGTTGAAATGCAAGCTTACAAGGTTGAATCAAGGTAAACAAGGCCAAAATCCAGTGAAAAAGGCCAAAATGAGTGAAAAGTGCCAAGGTATGCACTTTTTGGTGACACATCTAGCTGCCAAGATCATTAGATTTATAAAAAAAAAACTATCACTACATTAAGTCTACCTTAATTTGTTATTAGACAAATTACAAAAGCAAAAGCATGCCTTTATGTACCTAAAATAACAATGTGCACATTTCAGTAAAATTGCACTCTCTGTAATGGGTTGAAAAGGTATCACAAAATCTAACAACAAATCTTTCAAAATTCAAATAGTGCTCGAGATGACCATTTGAATTCATCTTTTAGATAACTGTTCAAATTCATCTTCTAGATAACTGTTCAGCTTCCAAAGTATCTAGGACATACAAAACATAAAGTATTATTCTACTACTCCAAGGATTATGTACAATAGTGTAACAAAGTTACTAAAGCTAATAAAAAGAGAGGGAATTGGTTTCAACATTTTTTTATAAGTGCAGCCAATGAGGAAGTGATAATGGGCATACAAGTATAAACTTCTAGGAAAAGGAAAATACAAGTATCAGTGGATGTTGCACAAACGAAGATAAAGATGATGCAAGAGGAAATCTGTCTACTAAAAGTAGATGTCCAAATATTGAAATAAATCCCTCAAGATATGCACTCAATGATGAGGAATATGGTAGCAACTATGCACAAAGACACAATGGAAATTACCAATGGGTACATGATGCCCTTTCTGGGGAATGGTCTATTAACAAGAGCACTTAGATGCACATAAGTGGTAATAAGTTTGAAATTTCATGGTGTAATGAATGCAGAAGGCCCAACACCATAGAGGTAAATATTACCCTAGTGTCTGTCTAGTGATATGGTTTATAAATGTGCATATGCACATTGGAAAACTGCACCTCCAAGTAAGTGGTATGGCACGCTGGGAAATATACTCCCTTTTTTAAGCCAAGGTATTATTGTCCCGAGAGTTTTGATGTTTCTTGTTTTAGATATGGTATTTAGTGGATAGGTTTTCTCTAATAAATAGGTGTCTTTCAGGTAGTATGGTTTTATTAACTATAGCTTCTTTGTTAAGATCGTGCTTAGGGTGTTTAGAATTTTAAAAAATTATGTATATATTTTGTGGTAGCTTTTAGTTGTGTCTAGAATGGGGCCCTGTGTATACAACCACAATACTATATTTGTAAATAAGAAGAAAAAACTTGAAAAAAAAATCAATATCTCTAGCTTGCTTATTACAACTTCATATATGCAACAAGTAGATCCAACTTGTAGTACAAACTGCAATAAACTTCTCTTCCAAGTATTACTCAAACATAGTATATCTACAAACATTAAAAAAAGAAATCACTTCTGGACACACCTATTGTTGCATACCCATATAGTATGTTTATAGTACTAGTTTACACACATATACACATGTTGAGTACATCCAACTTATATCACTCAATCATGAAAAACTTCAAAATACAAACAATACCAGTATTCACTTCTAGGTTTACTTTAAAATATACAGTGAATACAATCACTGCACATATACAATCAGTGAACCCATACGGTTTTTTTTCATTAAAAAAAAATGCAAAATTTCAATTTTGGGTTAACTACCAACATAACTCACCCAAATGGCTTGTTTAATACCCGACTTGTATTTTTCCCCATAAAAGGCATATACAATGAATATGCAGTGAGTATGGGAAATGCATTATATGCAGCTTCTCAAGGGGTTGGCTCATTTCTCAGCAGTGGTATTCTAACAACTATAGTACACATTACTGGAAGACATGAACACAAAAAAAAACCAAGTGAAACCCTTGAAAATGCTTCTTCCAACTAACACAAGCAATAGAGCATATTAACACCAAGGGTGTAGCCTTCCATTAGACCACGTCTCTTTGAGGAATCTTGGCAAACACTTCATGTGCCTTGTCTATGCTTCCACATTTTACATACATGTCTACCAAGGCAATTGTAACTACATCTGACAAACACCCTCTATCCTTTGTGCTTTTGCGGATGTCCATACCATGTTCCAAAGCCTTCATTTTGCACAAGCAAGGAGAATTGTGGAGTCTAAACTGTTGACTATTGTAAGTGTGGAATGAGATAAATAACATAAATACACTTCTTAATACGACATTATATCAATGATTAAACAAATTGAATCAATTCAACAAAGTAATCAATTGAAAGCATCCTATTGCTCTCTATCTCCAAAGATTTATTAAATCCTACTTTGCTTTTAGATTGTGTAAGCATATAAGACTGTTAAAATGACTATCTGAAGAACGAGATGATGATAATATAATGCTAAATGATAAATCAATTAAACTAGCATGATATTGATGTGAAACAGATAAATGCAGCTCCAAGAGGCAGCCATTGTTGTGAAGCTTGATTGTT
The DNA here is from genome assembly GCA_007115665.2 of Sequoiadendron giganteum. Taxonomy (NCBI): domain Eukaryota; kingdom Viridiplantae; phylum Streptophyta; class Pinopsida; order Cupressales; family Cupressaceae; genus Sequoiadendron; species Sequoiadendron giganteum. Next base: position 382,218,854 of record CM021103.1, on the reverse strand, counting down.
GAATTGTTTGATAGTTGATGCTTGATACTTGATGCCTGGATTCCTGCAGAGTAAGGGTGCAAAAGCTTGATTATCTGGATCCTCTTTTTGGTTCAATGAGGCTTGTATTTATAGATTTTCTGGCTGTAGAAATGCATAGGGAAAGCTTTGAGAGGCTTGGATTCAATTTGGAGGATTGAATGGTGAGAGATGGAGGAGATTGAGAGAAAGATGGAGATTGTCTCTACCCATGAAAACACCAGGCAAGAGAAGAGGAAAAATTGATGGAAGAGGATTGAGAGATCAAATTCCAAATTTGTCTCCAATTTGTCTCCAAAACTTCCCGTGAAGTTTCAAAGCATTAATTGTGACAAATTTAGACATAGATTAGACATAGGAAATCTAATTTATTTTTGTGAGAATGTAGATTGGATATTCCTTATGCTCTAATTCAAATATTTTGATTTATTTAAATTAGGAAAAGGGAGATAAATACTTTAATAAAACAAACTATAGGATAGCTGTTTATTAAATTAATTAGAGGAATATGGTAATTAATCAATAAATTGTTTTGATCTTTATTAAATTAATTCGAGAATGATGTGATAGATTGAGATAGGGATTTGATAATTAAATCGAACGAAGTATTTAATTTTGTTTATTTAATTAAGATGAATTTGAATGTGAACTATATTAAATAAATATTTCTATTTATTTAAATAGTAGAGGAAATTAGGATAATTAATCAAATAATGCGTATTTAATTAATCAGATGCTCCAGACCAATTTTAGGTGTATACATTTTTCCCCTCTTCGAAGTGATGTGTTTACGCATTGCTGCGAAGAATATTTTTGCTGCTACTACCAGGATCGATGATAAAGAAAAATAATTGTGTATGTCCCAGACATGCCCCAGACATTGATTTTCAGATGATTGATGATAATATGCCCCCTCAGGAGATAAATTAATAATCTGATTATTTTTAGAATTTTTCAAAAAAATTGTGATTTTTTGATGATTTCATGATGTTTTGATAATAAAATAATTTATCTCCCGACAAAATGATGAAGAAATAGAGCCCTCAGATGAGTTTTAATTAAGTTCATGGATAAAATTAATCAAAATGTAATAAAAATCCACCAAAAATACCTTTCAAAAATTATAAATAGTGCTAAAAGGTCATTTTCAATTCATTATTTGCTTTTTGAGTTCAAAATTCTTAGTGATAAAGACTTTTCTGTCGGCTGGAGCGAGATGCCTATTCCTTACCACACTCACCGATTCAAGTGTGTTCGATGCCACAAATGGCCACCTGCATATGGACCTCCGGTATGTACCCCTTGACCTCCTCGTACTTTGTGATTTTTTTGTTTTTTATGCTTTTTAGGTCTTAGGCGTGTCTAGGTCCCTTTTAGTGCTTTCAAGCCACGTTGTAGTGCTTACATCCCAATGTAGCACTTCTAGTAGGTAGTTTAGCGCTTTGATTTTTAGCGCTTGCGTTGAAAACTCTAGTGCTTCCATGTCATAATGTAGTGCTTTCAGTGATTTAGCGCTTAGGAGCCAAAAATTAGCGCTTTGAAGCCGGATTCTAGCACTTTGAGTCTTTCAGCGCTTTGGGTCGATGAATTAGCGCTTTTAAGGTCTGTTCTAGCGCTTCTGGTAAAGTGGTGCTTTGACGGCCTGTTGTAGCGCTTTGATGTGAAAAAGTAGCGCTTTGGGACTTTTAGCGCTTTGGAAGCCTGTTTTAGCGCTTCTGGGTGCTGAAATAGCACTTTTAGGATTTAACGCTTTGGGTTCTTGATTTAATGCTTTGGAAGCATGTTTTAGCACTTCCATGTCAGAATTGAAGATTTTGACTTAGTGAACTTTGATTATGTCAATTCCGATCATGTCCATTCTTCTGATTGGTATGATTGACAATCCACACTCTTGATGTTGGATTCGATGATTTAAATAAGACTAACTTTCATGATAGGCGAGAAGAAACCCCATTTATTGATGATCCTCATGATAGGCAAGGACATGATTCAATATCTGATAAATCTTATGATAGGCGAGATCTAGATAATGTTTTGATGAACCTCATGATAGGTGAGGTTTGATGTTCACCTATGAATTTTGATCGAAAATTCATACCAAAGCTTTTGGAATAGACTGATAGTAGAATGACCTTTGATTCCTTGACATAGTTCACTAATTGTAGATTTTTTTTTGTTATGATGATAGGATCTGGGTACTCTCCAGATGCGAGAGATATTTCTGCAGATGACCAATTTGATAATGCATTTGACACCGAATGAGCTCCAGGTGATAGGCCAATGTGGCCTCACGAGTTTACTTGATATGCCCCAGATTAGAATTAATCGGGTTTCTTGACTGCATTAGCTGAGAGGTGGCATAGCGACCACAACACCTTTCACCTACCCACCGATGAGATGACAGTCACACCAGAGGATGTGTGGCATATATTGCACATTCCTTTCATGGGGGATATTGTGACATATGATTCACATGGGACCAACAGTAGAGATGCTCTCCACAAAGTATTTCAGGATCAGGCCATAGAGGGTCCTAGCATTCAATGGTGGAGGATTGCAGACTCTTATGTGACACTACCAGCAATGCTAGCTGGATTCATTGGAGGATTCCTTTGCACTGATCGTAGGTCAAAGGGATTCCTCATTGGCTAGGGTAGGACGCTTGAGAGCATGATGGTACATGGTACCAGATATGCGTGGGGGATGTGCATGTTAGCGCATCTATATCATGATCTACACTCAGTGGTGTACTTAGAGGCACGCAGTCTATCCACAGGGATGACATTGCTACAAGTGTGGGCTTGGGAGCATTTTTCCATATGTCGGTCATTTCCAGTTGCAGACAGACTAGCTGGCAGACCATATGTTTTCCGATACAGTGGTCAATTCACGCAGGCTCGGATGGGAAAATTAGAGCATTGGAGGCGAGTTTTTGATGACACGGAGACAGTTACTTGGCGCCCATACCTTGACTACGAGGAGTGGGATGAGGATGGTGCAGTGTTGGGGTTTTTATGCGATTCTATATACCTCATTGGCTGGACTCCTTTTGTTCTAGAGAGATTCTTGCTCCGTCAGGTTTACAAATAGTATGGCATTGTTCAGTGCATGCCACAGGGAGTAGCTCACTACGCCAGGCACCGGATGGATGTTCCTGATTGGGGTTTGACACTGTCCTACGATGTTCTTGTAGAGGGTTACAGAGCTTTACAGCCATCTCCTTGGGACATGTAGAGAGATATTTTTTTGAGGCAGCTATGACAGAGGATTATGCAGCTTTCCGAGCTTTGGTCCTCCATCCTCGCATTACTATTCCCAATGAGCCAACACCTTTACCTATAGTGGAGGAGGTGGTCGAGGGTTCTGCTGATAGTGGGGGTGGAGAGGATTCCTCATCCAGTCGTAGTTCAGAGAGCAGCAGTGGAGACAGTAGTAGCAGCGATGACAGTGATGGTGGGAGTGGAGGATACAGAGGGGCAGGGCCAGACATTCACAGTGCACCTTCTTCTAGTAGGCCTCGCAAGAGGCAAGCTGTGACAGTGTTGGTAGGCGGGCAGCGGAGACAGATAGCTAGGCTTCAGGCACAGGTCCAGACCTTACAGGCATAGTTGGTACAGGCTCAGGGTATGCTTGTGTAAACTCAGACACAAATGCAAACCCAAGCACAGGCTCATGCACAAGCCTTAGCACAGGTATAGGGGCAGTTAGCCGATATGCAGACACAGGTTGATACCCTGATAGCCAAGCGAGACAGCGTTCGGTAGATAGCCGAGAGGGAACAGGAGATAGCAGATACCCTCTAGTGATTGGTCGATGGCACCTCTATTGGTGATTATATGAGAGAGGTTTTGCGGGTTGGCCGAGAGGCCGAGTTCTACAAAGGCCGATACCATGATGTAGTGCCTACTAAGCGTCGAGTCAGTTATGCCCCATCGAGATCTGGGCGGACTCATACATGGACAGTCAGTGAGGGAGTGACACAGCCTCCACACAGAGATCCCAAAGATCCGGGTCCTTCTGGGGGTGGTGGTGGTACAAGTATAGGTCATGTTAGGCTTGCTCACTCGGGTAGTAGCAGGTCGTAGAGGCCATTGTGATCCTCATTGATGTATTTTATGATGTACCTTCTTTGTATGATGATGTATTTTTATGTCCGACTTCATTGTATACTTGACATTTTTTATATATATATGAGATGCATTTGATATGATTATGATGATGGCTTCATGATTTCTATGTGATGGATGTTGTTATATGCTTTATGTGATGAGTTTATTCTAAATGTGATGATAATAAATGATTATTTATTTTAATGTAATGATGTAATGATGTATGTATGGATGGATAAATGATATGTGGATATATGATGTGATGTATGGATGGATAAATGATATGTGGATATATGATGTGATGTATGGATTCTAATTGATGATTTATATGAATGCTTTTAAATGTGATCAAAATGTATGAAATAGATGGATGAATGCTTTTTTGTTATTTTCAAATGTGATGATGATAAATGATGATTTTATGATGAATGAGAAAATGTATGGATGGTAATTAAAGTATGCATATGATGTTGGATAAATGGTAATGTAATGAATGTGTTATGGTAAAAAATGAACTTGATGTACTAATGGTAGAATTTATGATGCATGATGAAATATATGAATGATGAAATGATGATGCTATATGTTTTTTATGATTTTATGTCAAGTATACTCAGTCTCTTTTGTAGATTAGATAATCATTGATTGGAATCCTTTATGCAACAAATACTCTGCAGATAATGAATGATGATAAATGCAATCTAATTTAATCATGCAATGATATGCAAAATAGATGTCATTTTAACAGTATTTTTGTACTTGGTATCATCATAGAGCTTTATTGAATGTGGAAAGTGAATACAAGCGTTAATGATTTGGTTAGACCAATAACGACCCGAGTACTTCTTTCATGATTTTTAATGTTGCAATCGAACACAAGCATCGAGGTATAATTGAACCGAGATGATCTAAACATTCATTGCGTAAATAGGCAAAGATTATCATTTGAGTGTGTGAATCTGAATGTCATAGGTGATACATTTGCATAGCACATCCCCTGACAATTCACACATTTATATGATTATCATACAGACAGCAGATAATAAAAATATCATTCTTTTTCCTTGTTCCTCTAGTTCAATACATCATTGAGTAACTCTAAAGTAATGATAATCGAAAGTACAATTTATCCATTGTTTACTTAAAGTGTTTCATTCATTATTCATATTTTTAGATCATCCATCCTAATTTTGACATGTTTTTGGATTTTTGAGTTTTTGACTAAAGACCTAACCTACTATCCTATCTTAGGGGTCTCGGGGGCTGATCAAAGATTAGCCTTGCCTACGTTACACACGCAAAGACCACGTAGTTCGACTAACATAGACCTATGTTTTTGGATTTTCCCTTTTTAGATTTCCTATTTGACACGTTTTTGGATTTTCGATACGATACGGATGTTTGATGTTTTTCTGATGATGATTGACATTGCGCTTTGATCTTTGTTTTTTTGGTTTTCTACCATTTGATGTAATTGAGACATTTGTGAAATCGATACATTTGAATTGACCCTAGTGATATCCAGATGTTGCCCCCAAGCTATGGAGTGATATGTTGACCACGTGACATGAGTTTGATAATGGATGTAATGATGGTCAAACAAATGATATGATATGAATTGATACTGACTTTTTAGATGAAACGATCCTAACATATATCCAAATAGATGGGAAAGTTGATTCTTGAATCACATATGATGCCTGTTTCCAGGTTTTCACCACATGCTTTGATTACACCCTTTGTTTTGTTAATTTTTTCTGTTTTTCTCTTTTTTTTCTTTCTTTTTGTATTTTCTATTTTTTTTTTGTATTTTGTGTTACCAAGATGCTTGATTGTCAGGTTTTCACCAAGGAAATAATTTTAGATTTTTGCCCTGTGCACTAGGAGTTTTTAAGCATAGAATTTCCTGAGATGAATATTGTTGATAGGTTCATCAAATAGATCCCCTTCTAACGTTGATAGCTGATATGCTCCTGATCTATACACTGATATGACGACAAAAGGACCAAGTCAGTTAGGCTCAAATTTTCCTTTCTTCTCCCTGTCCTGCTGATTTCTAGGGTTTTCCTTTAGTACCAAGTCACCAACCTGAAAGACCCTTGGTTTCACCCTATGATTGTAACTCCTTGACATCCTTTGTTGATAAGCTGTTAGATGATTTACAGCTTGTTGACGACGCTCGTCTAGCAATTCTAGTTCTTGCAATCTAGATACCTTGTAGTCTTCATCTGAAATGATACCTTTGAGTGATACACGAAGGGATGGAATTTCAACTTCAATGGGTAATATGGCTTCTGATAAATATACCAAAGCAAATGGTGTACCTCATGTTGGTGTTTTGATGCTTGTTCTATAGGCCCATAGTGCAGGATTGAGTTGAACATGCCAATCACGTCCAACATCGTTAACCGTCTTTTTGAGAATTTTGAGTATGGTTTTGTTTGAGGCCTCTGCTTGGTCATTCCCTTGAGGATAGTACGGTGTTGAAAAACGATGTTGGATGTGGAACTTATCACATAACTCCTAGACATCTTGATTTTTGAATGGTCGTCTATTATTTGTGATTATAGATTGAGGGATTCCATATCGACAGATGATGTAGTTCAAGATAAATGAGGAGATCTGTTTCCCAGTGATGGTAGTAAGAGGTACTGCCTCTATCCACTTCGTGAAGTATTTTGTAGCCATGATAATGAACTTGTGTCCATTAGATGAAGATGGATGTATTTTGCCTACCAGATCTAGGCCCCATTGACAGAAAGGCCATGTTGATGTGAAAGGATGCAGTTCTTGTGCCGGTGCATGAATCAGATTGCTATGAACCTAACATTTTTGGCATTTCTTAACAAAATGATATGATTCTTTTTCCATGCAAGGCCAATAATATCCCAAATGGAGGAGTTTCTTGGCGAGGGTTATTCCACTCAAGTGAGTACCACAAATACCCTCGTGAACTTCTTGTAAGGCTGTTTCAGATTCATTGTGTTCTAGACATCGGAGTAGTGTACCATCAAGACCTCGACGATAAAGGACATCTGTGATTAAAGTGTGTTGGGCGGATTGACGGATAAAGTTGTGCTTTTTATTCCTGGAAAGGTCAGGAGGTAAGATATCATCTTTCAGATAAGCATAGGTTTTTTCGTATATGGAGGTTTCAGTGGTTTCTAGATGACATCTAGTAGCGGATTCTGATTGATAATGGGAAGGACACGATACTTGTTCTACCATAAACTCATAACAAACACGCTTCTCAGGCAACTGTAGTAATGAAGCGATCGTAGCCATAGCATCTGTAGCTTTGTTCTCCGCCCTTGGAATCTGATCAAACTTGATACTAGCAAAGGATTGTTTCAGATTATCTATTTGCTGCTTGTAAGGCATCAATTTGTCATCTTTGGTTTGATATTCATCATTGACTTGATAAATAACCAGTTTAGAGTCCCCATAGACTTGTAAATCTGTGACTTTCCATTGAATTGCAATCTTGACCCCAATAATCAATGCTTCATATTCTGCCACATTATTGGTACATTGAAACATGAGTCTGTATGATTTTGGAATTGTGTGTCCTTGGGGAGAGATGAACAAAATCCTGCTCCTAATCCTCGTTGTGTATACGATCCATCAAAATACAGTATCCATTGTTGGGGCATTGCTGTCATGATGTTTGCATCTAGGAATTCCATTATCATTGGGCGATTATCTAGTAGAGGAGCTTTAGCTAGTTGTTCAGCAATTGCTTGTCCCTTGATTTCTTTTCTCTCAACATATTGAATGTCGAATTCACTAAGGAGCATAGCCCATTTTCCCAGTCTACCTGTTAAGGTAGCTTTACTTAGTAGATACTTCAAAGGGTCGACCTTTGCAATTAATCTGATTGTATGAGTCAGCATGTAGTGTCGTAGTTGTTGAGTAGAAAACACCACTACTAAGCATGATTTTTCTATGAATGTATAGTTTATTTCATAGCCATTTAGATTTCTACTGATGTAGTAGATGGCGTGCTCTTTTCCTTCATGATCCTCTTGTGCTAATAGTGCCCCCAAAGATATATTTGTCATGGCAATGTACAAGATGAGAGACCTTCCTTTTATTGGTGGCATTAGAATGGGTGGTGACATCAGATATTGTTTGATTTGGTTGAATGTTGTTTCGCACCCTTCGTCCCACTTGAAAACTATATTTTTATGTAGAAGGTGATTGAATGGATGAATTTTTTCTGCAAGTTGGGAGATGAATCTTCGGATTGATTGAAGCCATCCTTGTAGTGATCTAAGTTGGCTAATATTCTTAGGAGGTGGCATCTCCATAATTGCTTTGACTTTCACTGGATCCACCTCAATGCCCTTTGCTGACACAATGTATCCTAGTAGCTTTGCTGATGTAACCCCAAAGACACACTTCTTAGTGTTTAATCTGACATTAAATTTCTCCAGCCGTGTGAAGATTTTATCAAGAATATGCAGATGTTCTTCCCTTGTAGTATATTTTGCCAAGATGTCATCCACATAATCCTCCATGAAAGTGTGCATCATATCATGGAAGATCGTAGTCATTGCCCTTTGATAAGTCGCTCCTGCATTCTTTAAACCAAATGGCATGACGTTCCAGCAGAAAGTTCCCCATGGACATGTAAAATCCATCTTTTCTTGATCTTCTGGAGCTATTCTTATTTGATTGTACCTAGAGAAACCGTCCATGATTGATAACATGGCATGCCCTGCCATCAAGTCCACAATGATGTCTATATTTGGAAGTGGAAAATCATCCTTCGGGCATGCTTTATTGAGGTCCCTGAAATCTATGCAAATTTTGATGCTATTGTCCAGCTTGGAAATAGGCACAAGATTTGATATACATTCAGCATAATCTATAGATCGTATGAATCCAGCATCCAGTAATTTCTTTAGCTCTGTTTTGACCATTAATGCAATGTGGGGGTGCATTTTTCTTAATTTTTGTTTAACAGGCTTGATTCCTGCTGGCAAAGACAAATGATGCATAAGCAGATTGGGATCTAAACCTGGAATATTAGAATATGACCAAGCAAAGTTGATGCTTCTTGCTTTGAAGAATTGGATGAATGCTGGTCTTTCTTGTTCTGTCATGGATTCCACCAGATGTAGGATTTTTGCCTTCTCTTTTGTGCCAATGTCCACTAATTGTGTAGGTTCGACCAGAACTGATGATCGCTCATGATAGTGTTCTGGGAGAGTGTCAAATCTTCCATCCTTCAGTGCCTCATAAAGGTTTTCACCATTGGATGCGTTCTTTATTTTTACTTTTTTCAGATCTAATGTTGCCATAGAATGGTTTTCACCATTAGATCTATTTTCCCTGTTGTCAATTTTGCAACTGGAAGATTTGACACCCTCCTGCTGAGTCGTATTGTTATGAGTCTTATAGATAGTGTTTGTATCAGGTCCGGTATGACATAGGAAATGCATGATGGCATCATCATTTACAAATTTTGGTACAGTCAAAGGTTCAATAGGTTCCCAATCAATAAGTTCTGGATGGATCAATGGCATGGTATCATCAAATTGATTTAGGTCAATGGAGGTAAGGTTGAGGACAACAATATCATCATAATTGTCATTTGGGATATTGAGATCCATGATGGTACCCTCTTCGAACTCATCTAGTTCACTCAAATTCTGTTCATCCTCACTAGAGTCATCAATATTTAGTGATCCCTCGATGATGGTCTAGACCTAGAGCTTTGGCCCTCCTCACGTGTAGGTGTATACTTTTGTATCACATCAATTTGTATGTCATTGCAAGATACATCAGAGCCTAGGTCCCACTCATATTCATTTGAGTCTGTTTCAGAACTATCTCTTAGTTGAAGGATATTTTCCATAGTTGTCTTTGTTAACTCTTGCTTCTCTTCTTCAGAGTATCCTAGTCCTAGTTTTTCTTTTGTGTGGAGAGTGAGAGGTGTGATAGGTTATGAGATTCCCTCCTTTCTTAATCCCACAGGTCCTTGTCCTTCATAACCTATCTTTTCAAGAATAGCCTTTCCTTTTCCATACTTGTCTGTGTTGATGCTAACATTTTTTATACCGTTCTCTGATGTTGATGTTTCTTCATCCTTGTATAGCCAATCTAGGATTACTTTGTTGTCTATTTCATCTGCTATGGTTCCATATTTTACAAATGTTTCGTGAAGAACTGTGGAAGGTACAGATGTTGGAGGTTTGATTAGTGATGGTTGACCATATTTCCTAGGAGATGGCATTAACTGTGATAAGTTAAGCGATTACTCCATTGAGTACTGTCCCATTCCTTTATCTATCAACTGAACTTGCTTTTGAAATTTTTCTGATAGAGAAGTTTGTGTATCCGGATTGTTTGTTTCATCATGACTTTTTTCCTTTTCTTTACCTTTCTTTTGCACCCACTTGGTAGAGATGCTTGGAATTTGTTTGTTCTTGGATGATGATGAACTTGAAGCCTCCCTGTTGTGAGGAACAAATGTGTCTTGAGATATTCTTAATGTGTCACAATTTTGTGGATGATTATAATCAGCATCTATAGTCACCTCTTGTCCGTTTACTGGAAACTTCAGGCATTGATGGTATGTAGAAGGTATGGCCTGCATTTCATGAATCCAGGGTCGTCCTAAGAGTATGTTGTATGTTAATTCTCTTTCTAATACTTGGCATGCTATATGCTTCATCACAAGCCCCACTTGAATGGGTAATACAATCAAACCTTTGGACGATCTTTCCTCCTCATCATAGGCTTTGATGGTCATTTTCCATCAAGCATCAATAGCGTCTTCGAAATATCCTAGTGCACAGACTAATTTGAGGGTGCAAATGTTCAAACTAGCTCCCCCATCTATTACAACTCTCTTAACACGATGATTATGGATACAGACTTTGATATGCAATGATGTGTTATGTAGATGGTTTAATGAGACATCATCCTGTTGAGAGAATGACAGACAATGCGGGGTAGTCAGATGTCCCACCATAGCTTGGAATTGAATAACATCCAAATTATTTGGTACGGTTGTGGAAACTAGTGCTTGTTCGAGAACTTCTTTATGTGATGATGACAACCTAAGGAGTTCCGGTATTGAGATTTGGGCGGGGATGTTTTGTAATTGATCAATAATATTATAATGAGATTGAGACGTAACCGCATGTTGAGATCCCACTCCTTTTAATACTACCTTGGCTTGCCCCCTAGTCATGACATTTGTTGGTTGACGTTCTTGATTCTCTCAGGGGGTGTTTTGCATTTGATTGATAACATCATAATGTGATGGAGGTGGAACTGCATGTGTGGATCCAATTCCCCTTAACATTACTTTTGATTACCCCCGAGTCATGACGTTTGCTAGTTGATGTTCTTGATTATCTCTGATTTTTAAAACATTGATTTGATTATCAGTGTGGTATTTGTGGGAGCAAGTCCAAAGGGGTGTTTTCGTTGATTTTTGGTTTGTTAATGTCATGATCAATTGTATGATCATTCTCCACTTCAGATAAACAAAGGATTGTTTCATTGTAGAGATGGTTGATGTTTTTACCCTTGTTGTTTGAGGATGATGATCCTTTCTCATAGTTGGGTAAAGGGTCTTTGAAAGCTGCATGATCGTTGTTATTTTGTGGTGTTTCCACAAATGCTTTGTTGTTATTGATCAAGTCTTGTATTGTGTGTTTTAATTCCATGCAATCATTGGTTTTATGACCTTTGTTACTAAGAAAGTTGCAATATTCTGCATCATTCCACCATGGTGGTTTGACTTTTGGATCCCAAAATCGAGCTTCTCGTGCAGTGAGAAGGCCACTAGCAACTAATTCTTTCATTGCCGATTCTATTGATTGACCTAAAGGTGTGAACCTTCGTCGATTTGATGGTTTTTGATATGGTAGTGTTTTTGCGCGTTCGTTGTTCTGCATGGTATTTGATTTGACGTTTTGGTCACTGTTTTGATTGTTTGAAGAAGATGCAGTCAAGTTGAAAACTAGTTTGACATTTTGTGAATCGCTTGTTGTTTCATTTGTGTTGCGATTCTTTTGCCAAATTTTTGGTTTATCATTGCTTGAGTGTTTATTGGAGTAGTTATTTGATTTGTCCTTGTAATGTTTGATAACTCCCCGTTTCACTAATGCTTCCTCAATCTTAAGACCATTTTCTATTACTTTTTCAAAAGTGGGTGGACATTGTAATTCTAGCCTATAGCTCATTTCTTCTATCAAGTTCTCAATGAATAATTCCATTTTTTCTTCCTCTAGAATAGATCGAGGATACCTAGCGAATAGTCGTCGCCATCTTTGGAGAAAAGACAAGAATGTTTCTCCTTTGTTTTTCTTTAAGTTGTAGAGATCCTTGATAGTAACATCATTTTTGGATGTTGAATGAATATTGAGAGATAAACTTGTTAACAAGTTCCTCAAATGTTTTGATACCAGGTTGCAGTTTTGAGAACCATTCCATACATGCACCTCCCGGTACATGTATCAAATCCCCAAAACTTAGATAAAAGACAGCTAAAAAAATGAAGAATTGAGGTTGGACCTGAGTCTAAACTACAAAACCTAGCAACCATGGCTAACATGATGATGGGAATAAAGCATAGGACTAATGATTTCGATATGGAAGTCTTAGCTACTAATCTCCTAAAGGGAAAGGACCATATTAATAGGGAATAATGAAGACAAAATAAACATAAGAAAAAGGAGCAACATGTGAGAGAACATATGAAAACTACAAATGACATCGAATCCCTTGTTTCATTAGGTGAAAAGAGTACCATCCTTATTGAAACCCTAATCTTGAAATTAATCTTCTTATCTTTTCTAAAACTTCAGTTTACAAATTTAGTTTGTTCCTATGTTAATCTGAGGCATAAACTTGTGAAAGACGTAACGATTGTATGCTTAAGGGTTGAGGGTAGCAGGTTGAGAAAAAATGAAATGTACCTTTAACTTTAATTAACTACCCAAGTAGAAATCTAACTCAATACCTTTGTTTTAATTATGTGATAGGAACAAGGGTAATTTTTTATAGGAACAATAGATTTTTGTGATAGGAACAACAATAATTTGTAATAGATAATAAATCTAAAACTCAAAATCACAATAAAATGTAAACATAAAGCAAGAACAATGTGGATTATTATTTTATTTTTTGTATCATCAGTATCACAATCCATAGCTAAGTTATAACAATAAATATAAACATTACTTACAAACAACACATAAGTAACTTAATCAAAATAATGATAAGAAACATAGTGCTTAACAAAAAAGAAAATATCACTAGGCTTTCCAAGAAGTGGGCCCTGTCTCCTTAGTCTACTAGGTAATGAAATGAAAATTCTCTTACTCTTGTTTGGTCAGAAGAGATTTTTGTATTGCTTCAAAACTTAATTATCTATATTTGTATGACCAATATAGCCTACACGGTGATTTATATATCCTGCATCATATAATTGATAGGTCTATAAAAATATTGAAGAGTTTGTTTTGGCTTGCAACCAAAAAACTAAAATGTAATAGATATAGCAAAACTTGGCTACTGGCCACAAGTTTAAAATGATCTACTAAATTTCTTCTTATTACATAACATAAGGATAATTTATAAAAAATAAAATATCTTCAATATTTTTCAACTCCCACACACATCCTACTATAAAAACTATTGTTCACCCATTTCCAACCAATTGGATTAATAATCTCATAAATTGATAACTTAATCATATTTCATTCTCCTAAAAAATACTAAATAATGTTTGTTATATATAAGCTAATAATGGAAAAATAGGGAATTAAGGTGGAAATTGAGTAGATAGGTTTGGGCATAAAAAGGACTTTTAAATATAAAAATTTAAATAGGTTTTTAGCTTATCATTTTTCTCCTAGCTTGAGACTTTGCATGTCCTCATGCAAAAATAATTACTTTCTTACAAACTCATAGGTTCTCTTTGGGTGATGGTATGGTAGCCACTTCTACATAGTTGCCATAATTACACTAGACCAGGAAGCCTTCAAGTTTTCAATTGTTTGCTTATGATATTTTACAGATATGTAAAGATCTTGTGTTGGAAGCTCCTTTGAATTTTTAATTAACTGATTTAATTGGCCTTTCATCCCTTGAATTCCTCTGTTTATTGTCGATGAATTGTGGAAGCAACCTAAATTTTCCCTTGCAAAGTCTAAATTTTATTTTGAATTTGGCTCACCTTGTCTCGTAAGAACCAAATTTCTTCCCTTTGCTTGCTAATTATCTACATAGGGTTAGGTTGTTAGGAAGGTGATGAATCCATAGGCAATATCTATTTTGAGGTTTGAATATATTCTTCGCATAGATTCTAAAAACCAGAGGAAATATTTAGCTCAAAGGTAGGAGTTGTGTGTTCTCACAACACGCCCCAAGGTTGTAAGGCTTGGGGACCCAAAAAAAAAAATTAACTCTTATGGTACGAGCTAGCTAGTTGGAAGATCACCGAAAAAAAAAAGGTAAAGGAAATATTTGATTAAAGAGTACTTTGTAATAAAGTGTTTCAGGTATTGGATACCGAGAACTGGGAATGTTCAAAAGGCAGAAAAGGTAATAAGGATATGAGCTAAATATTTTGGTCCGATATTTGAAGCCCGGGAAAGATGGAAGTCTAGTAAAACCAAAGTCTAGGGAAAGTTATGGGTAAATCTGAATACTGGGTTGCAATGTAAAGTTGAGTTTTGAGATTTTGTGATTATCTAATGAGTCTGATAATCTGGTAATTTGGTATATATAGAAGATAATCACGCAAGAATTTATAATGTGCTTCGAAAGCATGTTATTTATGGAAATTTGTGTTATAACATTTGAATAATGATTTTATTTACATGAGATGTTTATAAAAATTTTTAAAGGGATTTAATGTGTGGAATTTGTGATTGTAGGAAATATAGATTGTGATGCAAAGTTTGGGTATGGACGGTTAGGAAAACTTGAATCTCAGATAGAATCATTTCCAGATCGAGTTGCGTACTCTGGGAGGTTATAATGGAGAAGGCTTTGAGTCCACTGGAATGTTGGAGATCCCGATATTATACATGCAGTGGAAGAAAATGTCAATCTTTTGGGAAGCCCATTCCCGAGAGTAGTATACACGAAGCAAAACCAATTTTTGGAACTGAGTGATAACATAATCATTCTGTTATGTATTGGAAAGTTCCTACACACTATCCTGATTCAAGTTATTATCCTCATGATAATAAAATATTAAAATCCGAAGAGCTCCAATGAGCAATTGGAGTTGATATTCGTTGACTTCAATTATAATTTCTTGGTCAATCACTACTTTCCACGTGCCTTAATATGATTGGCCCCTTGGATTCTCTCTCATGTATTTGTCTTATCTTGTATGTGCCTTGTGTTCTATAAAAGGCCAGAGGATGTCTTTTTTTTAAGTTAAGTTCAGAATTTGTGGATGTCGAAAGAGCCAAAACTTCTCTAAGTTTTGTTCTTTTTTCTTGTTTTATGAATCATTATGTTCTATGAACTTGTATGCACGTAGACATTGATTAATATCAGAGCCAATTTGATAGCTACCTATCTCATGAATATTTTGTAGCTAGTTTTGTTAGTTCAACCGAACAAGACTGTATGCTCTGCCATTTAAGGGTGCATGCAAAATCTACTCGGTGTCCAAACTAAAACCCTCTCTTTAAAATCTCGCAATGTTTTATATGTAGTTGTGAAGCAATCTGGTGAAGTATAAAGCGGTTTGCTTTGATTTAATTAATTCTTTGGGGTATGCGTGGAGAATAACCAGGAGAAATTTTAATTTTTAGTATTGTATGCTTTATTTTAGAATAGATGTTTAAATTTTTGAAAATGTTCCAAAAAAATAGATGAATGGATGGAAATTTATAAGAAATCTTTCATTTTATATTGAAAATTGTTGAATGCTTAAATCTAAATCTACTTCAGTGATAGAAAAATTGAAATTGTTGATGGTCATGAAATATTATTTTGAATCTTTCGATTTCATGATACTTGTTCTTAAGATCCAAATTGAAAACTCAGTGTCTAGTATATATGATTTTAAACAACATATTCCCTTTGATATTAAAAACAAAATCACATCATACCCTAAAGTGAACCTAGTATGATCATGACTTGATTATCAGAGACTTTGGATTGAACTCAGTCTTTTGTTCTGTTTAGGCAGATTTCCTCTTGAGATTGTCTTGTTCCATATCTTTCAAGAAGGATAGGCTTCTTTGCGGTTTGTCTGTGAATATTTTTATTCGCTCTGTTGTTGTAAGTGAAATCATCATCAAAAGTAGGGTTGTCAGCTTCCTATAGCTTGGTTATGCCCTAAGCTACCTATATATCTACTTGATTGTTATCATCCACATTTAGTTCTTGTAGAGGTTCTTGATGTTTTGTGCAAGGGTATCAATATGAATGGAAATTTTTAACCTAATGAAACAAGGGGTTCAACATCATTTGTAGTTGTCATATATTTTCTCATTTGTTGCTCCTTTTTCTTATGTCTATTTTGTCTTCATTGTTCCCTACGGATATGGTCCTTTCCCTTTAGGAGAATAGTAGCTAAAACTTCCATATCAAAATCATTAATCCTATTGCATCCCAATTGTGAAGTTACTATTTACTATTACTACATAGGGTGAATATGAACGAAATGTGAGTTTTAGAGATGAATAGTGTGTGAGGGGGAGAAAGTTAGACCGAAAGTGGGATCAATTATGCTAGTTGAAGAATCTAAACTAAGATCAAACATATTAATCTAAGATCTAAACCTACACATACGAAATGAAACTAAGCTATTTGAACATACATAAATGAATCTATGATTACAGAATTGAATGTACAAAATAACATAGTGTTACCATCCCATAGTGGAGTGTATTCACCTGATGTTGGGTTGTTCTTATCACTGCAAAGCCTCCAAAGTTCATGTGCAAAAGCTTGAGGAGTGATTTCCTTGTGTTGGTTGATCAAAGAAATGAGGTATGAATCACTAACAATGGTGGTTACAAATGTCAGCAGTACTTTTTTGTGAAAATGATGTTGACTCTTTGATCCTTATTTGTGAGGAAAGGGGTTTGTTATATAGAAAATGATATTTGAAATGAATGATTAGGATCATGTTAAAGAATATCCAGATCAGCTGTAGAAGTGTGTTGAGAAATAGATTGGTTAGTCAGGGATTTAGATTGATCAATCAGGATTTAGATTGATTAGTCGAGTTGTTGATGGCTTAGTTAGGAATCTGACTGATTAGTTAACTTAGATTGCTCAATTAGCAATTTAGACTGATTAGTTAACAAATTAGATTGCTTAGTTAGTTTGCTAAATTAGAAAGTGGGTGACAAATATGAATTAATTAATTTAGTTAATTAATTCCTTTTTGGAGTTGAATGTGCAAATCAAGTTTGACTTTTGCAAACAAAGTTACATTAGTTTGATTTGATTTTTGATAATTGATTTGAATAGTTTGATTTAATTATTCAAATCTTGGAGGGAAAGTGTCATAATTAAATTATTATTTAATAATTTAATCAACTTAGGGGAATAAGGTGATTTAGAAACATAATTAAATAATTGACATTATTTAATCAATCAAGACGAAATAAGGTGAGATTAGGACTTCATTAAATAAATGTGATTTATTTAATTGGTCGAAATGATGAAATGTGAATTAATCAAATAATTTTGTTTTATTTATTCAATAGCAGAATTAGGGTTTTTAGGACTTTATTAAATAAATGAAATTTATTTAATTTTCTTCAAATGATGAAAAAGTGAATTAATTAAATAATGTTGTGTTATTCAATTGATAGCAAAATTAAGGTTTTAGGATATCTTTTTGATGTGGTGTGATGTGGAATGTTGTTGGATGATTTTGAGATGTTTCAAGTCATTCTGGGATTGTTTTGCGATGTTACAAGATGTTCTGAGTCATTGCAGGATGATTCTAAGATGTTATGGGATGTTTCAGGATGTTCTGAGATGATTCTGAGTCATTCTAAGATGTTACAAGATGCTCTAAGACAATTTTAAGTCATTTTGAGATGTTACAAGATGTTTTAGGATGATTCTGAGTCATTCTGAGATGTTACGAGATGTTTTGGGATGATTTTGAGTCATTTCGATATGTTATGAGATCCTCCAAGATGATTATGAGTCATTCCAAGATGTTACAAGATATTTTGGGATGATTGTAAGTCATTTCAAGATGTTACAGGATGTTCTAGGATGATTCTGAGTCATTTTGAGATGTTATGGGATGTTCTAGGATGATTATGAGTCATCCCAAGATGTTACGAGATGTTTTGAGATGATGCTTAATGTTGTTTGATGTTGTTCTATGTTGTTCAATGCTTTTTGATGTTTTTCTATGTTGTTCAATGTTGTTTTATGTTGTTCGATGTTGTTCGATGTTGTTCAATATTGTTTGGTGTGTGTGATAGGTGTTAAGTCAATTTTACATGTTTACATTCTGCCCCTCTTTGATACAAAGTACTAGTTGCTTTGTTTCAAAGATTTTGTTTTAAGATCAAGTTTTTGAAAAAATAATAATAATTATGCCCTACTGTGCCCCTGTTGGCAAGAGACACTGCTAGTATCATTTGGTGATGTCATTGATGGCAGCCCTAATCGATGATCAGATACGCACATCATCATTCGATCATACTGGCAGACAGATTGAAGATTGTCAAGGAAGAACAGGGCATCTAGTAGTTCAGTGTTCATTGATCTATATGAAGATTTTTTGTTATTGTTTTGTGTTGTACATCTCAGGAAAAAAAAATTGGTATATTATCTCTATTACTATCAAAGCGCAGTGGCTCATATCAATCCTTGTGCGAGTTAGAATATTTGGTTGGCTAATTCTCTATTTTATTAGTACTGGAGCCGACTTCATGAATATATCATGTCGCGGATGCATGAGAAGTAATTAGTTAAGCATTTTTGTGTTCGTACATTTGTTTTGGGTCCTAGCCAAGTTATGGCTGACTGTTGTGGATATGCATTGCATATTATTCATGATTTGAGCCGACAGGTGTAAATATCCATTTGTTCTATTGAAGCTGACATAGTGTAATTGAATTCTAAGTTGCGGATATATATAAGATCATCTGTATCATTTTGGATGATGTATGAAGTGTGTGGTGATGTAAATCTTGAAATAGAGAAAAGCAGAAGAACGATAATGTGCAGTTTCACTTGCACATAAAGGATCTATGTTGCGAGTGTGAGCAGAACAAAGCAGAAGTGCAGAATCAGTTTGTAAGACAGCAGATCAAATATTGTGCTTAATCAGAACTATAATAAGGTATATGTAGATGTTATTTTTATTAGTATAAACTCTCAGATGGTTTCAATCTGATTCTCTTTGTAAGGTAGTGAGCCTTCCCTTTGAGCAGTGAGCTCTAGGCAGTGCACTTGAATGCAAGTGCATTCCCCATATTGTAAACTTCATTTGAGTATACTCAGATCATAATTGTGGATTGGCCATCCACCATGGTTTTTCCCCTAACAGGGTTTCCACATAAAAATCCTTATGTTATGGTGTTGTGTTCATTTGCTTCATGTTTATGCATTATGGTTGAATGTTGTTAATGCTTTGAAGATAAAGGTTAATAAAGTTATTTTTTGCACAACACTTATTCACCCCCCTCTCAATGTAGCTTGTTTCCAAAAATTGGTATCAGAGCTAGTTCCTCTGAAGAAGTCTAACAACTTGGGGAGATCTTGGAAAATGTTTCAATGGATTCAAGCAGTCTTCAACAGAAACTTTTGGTGGCCCTGGATGATCTTGATCAGTCAAAGGCTGAAGTTCATAAATTGCAAGCAAACCTCATGGATGCTGAGAAATTCATTTAGTCTTTGAAAGACACAATCAATAATTCTAGAGAGAAGAGAAAGGAACTTTGTGATCAGATTAAGAAGAATGATAGTAAGAGCATTGAAGATGAACAAGTCAGTCAAGCCCTGAAGGAAAATACAAAAGAATGTGAAACGCTCACCAAATACAATGTTGTCATAAAGCATGAGATGGAATCTATCATGATGAGAATGACTAAGGAGGTTGAAGATAGAAAGAAGAATGAAGAGAACCTAGCATAGTCCCTGAAAGAAAAATTTGAAGTATGTAGCCGATTGGATGATGAACTGGAACAATCTAAAAATAATGAAGAGGCACTTGAAAAGTAGTTGGATGATCTCAGAAATGAACTTGCTATTGCTAATGAATACAAAGAAAATTTCAAAGTTAGCTCAGCCAAGCTTGATGAACTGATTAAAGATCAAAGGAATAATGGTGACAAGAGAGGTCTTGGATATGAGGAAGGAGAAAGTTCAAAATCTGGACAAAGGAATGTTGGACAAAGGAGATTCAAGCAAGGAAATCAAATGAACAAATCTAGAAGATATCCGATAAGGCAACCTAATGCTCAAATATTAAATGGATATTGTTTCAGTTACAATAAATTTGGACATATGGCTACTCAATGCAAAACTAGAATGAAATCAAGTGGTCCATCATTCTCAGGACAGTGCCTTAATTGTCATAAGGTTGGTCATAAGTCAAATGAATGCAGAAATGTGATGAATCAATTTCATAGAAATATTAGATTGTATACATGCAATAGACTTGGCCATACTGCTAACCAGTGCAGATCAAGAGGTAATCAATGGAACAATTGGTTTGGACAGAAAAATGTGTGTTATAACTACAACAAATTTGGACACATTGATACATTATGATGGAATAGAAAAGGTCTGGTAAATCAATATAAAAACATATAGAAGGATATCAAAGGAAAAGGCAAGGTCACTACAGATGTGGTCAGGCAACAAATACAAAATAAATGGGTGAAGAAAGATCCCTTTATTAAAGAAAATGTGCCAGCACTAGAACCTATTTCTGGTAATTCCTCCAGGAATTAGTTTCAGGCCTTTGGCCTAGGGGGAGCTGTCGAGAAAATCATTTAACCCCCTAACCAATAAGTAACACTAGATTTCGATATGTACAGAAGGTACATAGATGCTCTACAGATGTTGTTGAACTCATTGGAGAGAGTACTATGCAATATTGGAGGTCCACATAAGGTTTATCCATCACAGTGCACAGAAATAGGGTAACCGGATGAATTAGGGTTAAAGCATTTATTATGACAAGAAGGGTTAGGTATGAAAGTGATAAAAATTCATTTCCATTCTTCATTTGTCACTTTTCATTTTGGATAAAAGAAGTTTAGAGAGATCTAAGGAAAACTTTAGCGAATTGAGGCAAAGATCAAGTGTGGAAGTGATTCGGCAATCAAATTTTGATCCGGCAAAAAAGGTATTTATCAGAAAACTCTACGAATTTGTGATTTGGTCAAAATGAACACTCCTTTGGTAGTTGAATTCAAAGACAGACCTTGTCCCAAATTCAAATGGCATCCTTACAAGTTTGTTGAGACTGATCTGTTAGGAGAATTTTCATCTGTTTTGTGCGGAGTGTTACACACAAAGGATATTAGGGTTTATATTCAAGCAAATATTGAAGAACTAGGAAGTTCACAACATCTGAATTTGTACAATAATCACATCATAGGTGAATAGTTTTTTGTGAAACCAGAATACAAAACCATAGAAGAGAAGACATTCACTCAGATTGTGAAATTTCTTGTCTTCAGAGATAATGAATGGGTCTGGTATATCTTGAGTAGAGTTCATGAAGAATTCATGTGGTTAAACATACCCTTCAAGATAACAAGAGAAGCTATAAGTGTTGTTATAGGTTTGTGTTCCTCTGGTGGATTACCAATTCTAAAATTTGTGAAAAATCAAAAGGTCACTGATGCCACAAGCTCTAAATATGATAGAAGGGAAATAAAAATTGATGAAATTGTTGATGTAGATGTCAAATTTTCATCTATGGTTATTGGGTACAAGATTTGTCATTCCATCCAAGATAACTCTGTGTCCAGTACAGCAATTTATGTCGCCTATCAGATGGTGAAATAAAATGCAAACTATGATCTCTGTGAACTACTGCGGAGTCAGCTAATGGAAAATCTTGTGAAGATTAAGAAAGATAATAAAAACTCTTTTAAGTATGGTAACTTGCTATTATGTCTATTTTTCTATTTCATGAATGAGGTTCCTGGATTTGAAAAGATTCATTGGCAAAAGGATAATCCGGTAGTCACTTAGATCAGAGATCTATTTCACAAATTTGCAGACACCAAAACAAAGAATGCAACTATCCAGGGATACTTTAAAAGTTTTCAGACTATGATGCAAGCCAGAGAGAGGATTCCAACTTCCATTTTAGAGAAATACAAGGATACAATTTGCTTCATGATAGATATTGGTCAATGTATGATGGAATTTGTTGATCCCAGAATAGTCTAGATCATGCCTATGGGGTATAAAGTTGAAGAGAACATTTTGGATATGTATGTACAACACTTACTAAGTAAACCTTTGGATCCGGTAGAAGAGAGGTTCGGTGTTCTATGCAGAAAAGGACATATAGGTGCACAATGATCTCAAGAAGCTTGTGGTAACCAAACGAGTTAGAAAAGAGGGAGAAGTCCTTGTAGAAATTTTGGGCATATTCACAGAGAAATTAAAAGAAGCCAGAAAGAAAAGGGAAGAAGTTGAAGCAGCAAAAGAAGAAACTAAGGAGGAAGCAAAATATCAATTAGCTGGTCTGATAGCACCATCTACCCGAGCTAGATCAACTAGAATCTTTGCATCCCATTCATCCCCTACAGCAAAATCAATCCTTGTGAAAATTGAATCTAAGACATCTGATAAGGATGGAAAGAGAAAGAAAGATAAAAGTAAAAGATTCTATGTGGCAGTTTTTGAGGATGAAGTGATAGAGTTTGATGAAGAAGTCATAGAAATCAAACATCAAGGCACCAAGGCAGCAATAGTTACAAAAATCAAACCCTCCGGTGGAGATGACCAAGCAAAGAAGAAGGCAAAGACTGACAAACCAAGTATGTCAGTGGAAGCAGTTGAAAAAGATTTGGTTAAGGATGGAAATCTCAAGCCACTCTGCAAATGGTATGAATCTTTTGGTAAATCTAATCAAAGAATTCTTGAGGAGGCAATAATAAAACATATGAATATTTTTAATAAGGTCTTGATTGAAATAATTCTTAATTTGCCTAAAATTCTATATGACATTCTAGAAATGAGGAGACTCAATGCTAGAACAGGAGAAGAGTAGATGAGAGAAAGGATCCTTGTAGAATTGTGTCTGGTAATGTCTATGGATGATATGCAGGCACTCTTGAATAAATCCAAAAAGAAATTCAAGAGAAAAACAAGGGTAAATAAGCTCATGATCAGTCTAACTGATGAAGTTACAAAACAAACTGAGCAAATCCTCAGGGAGATACTGTTAAATAATAGAATTGATGTTGTTGTTGAGGAAACACATGTTGAAGATGTCCCATCTGGTCTAGAAAGGGAAGCAGACGAAGAAAATTTTGATGCAGCTGAGGATTCATAGATTCCTCCTCCAGTGGACAACATATAAATTCCTATGGAAGTTGAGATACCTAAAAATGTATCAGTTGAGAAAGTGGAGATCCCTAAAGATAAATCAGAACCTGCAACTGAGGAAGTAATGATTAAAGAGAGGAAAGTTGATGAAAAGGAAATTCTAGTAGAAGAAAGAGACAGTGCAGAGGTAGTGAATAAATTTTTGATAGAACAAAAGGAAGAAATTGATCTAGAATTAATTGAAGGTCCTATTGACCTATCTACCGTGAGTCCAATTTAGAAAATGAAGGTAGCTTCATTTTCTCAAGCGAAAGCTAGAGAAGAATTGTTGAAGTCCCACATTGAGGACAGTAAACTTATGTATCTTGCATCTGGAGTCTTGGAAAAGATAATTCACACTCATGTAAAAGACTCAATCAATTCCTCCTCTGGTGAATTAAAGAAGCTTATCAACTCTGTAAGTACTCACTTTGAGTCACTTGAGAAATCAGCTATGGTGAAAGTGCAGAAAGAATTTGATGTCAAAAGGTTTAGTGGATTGAAAGAGATGATTGTCAAAGATAAAATATTTTTAGCCACATGTGTGAAGAATGTATAGAATGCTCTATCAGAAGGTGGAAATATTTACAAATCATGTTTTTCTTTTTCAAAATTTACTGAAGCTAATGAGAAAAAGGTTAAGGATCTAGAAAAATAGTTAAGTACTATTTTGAAGCATTTGATCCTCTAACTGGTGGTGTTGGAAAGATAGAAGGTGAAGTGATGTCTTTGCTTGACAAAATAAAAATCTTGAAGCATGAGAATGAAAAAATTGTAGCAAGAGCATGTGAACTCAGAGGCCTAATTAGTCCAAAAATTGAAATAATTTCAAGCGCTCTAAAGGAAGGAGAAGACACTATGGCAGTTGGTGATCTAGCCAACTTGGAATCTAAAGAGACACAATCCTACCTAATCTGTGGTCACATAACAATCTTGGAGAGTCAAAAGAGTTTGGGACACAAATCTGATCCAGCTAAAGAAAGATTTCGCAGACATTTTCCAGCTTATGTAAGTTAAAGAAGCAATTTTTATAACAGTTTGATTGATTAATCCATTTTTGGTATGTGGATCTGTTCCTTTTCCATTGATGTCAAAGGGGGAGAATAGTGGAGTGAAAAATGCATAATCATCTCAAGGGAAGAATTGTATTTTTGGAATTTTGGAGATGGCAGTGCAATTTATCTTGGTATTGATCTGACACTTAGTCATTTTTCACTAAGTGTTGCCATCAATACCAAAGGGGGAGATTGTTGGAAAAAGACACTACTAGTATCATTTGGTGTTGTCATTGATGGAAACCCTAATTGATGATCAGATATGCACATCATCATTCAATCATATCGATAGACAGATTGAAGATTGTCAAGGAAGAACAAGGCATCTGGTAGTTCAGTGTTCATCGATCTGTATGAAGACTTTTTTTTATTGTTTTGTATTGTGCATCTTAGGAAAAAAAATTTGGTATATTATCTTTGTTACTATCGAAGCGTAGTGGCTTGTATCAATCCTTGTGCGAGTTAGAAGATCCGATTGGCTAATTCTTTGTTTTATCAGTACTAGAGCTGACTTCATGAATGTATCATGTCACGGATGTATGAGAAGTAATTAGTTAAGTATTTTTCTGTTCGTACATATTTTTTTGGGTCCTAACCAAGTTGTGGCTGACTGTTGTGGATACACTTTGCATATTATTCACAATTTGAGCTGACAGATGTAAATATCCCTTTGTTCTATTGAAGCCGACATAGTGTAATTGAATTCTAAGTTGCAGATATATATATATAAGATCGTCTATATCATTTTGGATGATGTATGAAGTGTGTGGTGATGCTAATTGTGAATTATAGCAGAGAAAAAGAGCAATAATGCACAGCTTCACTTGTGCATAAAGGTTTTGTGTTGCGAGTGTGAGCAGAACAAAGCAAAAGTGTAGAATCAGTCTGTAAGACAATAGATCAAATATTGTGCTTAACCAGAACTATAATCAAGCATATGTAGATGCTATTTTTCTCAGTTCAGACTCTTAGATGGTTTCAATCTGATTTTCTTTGTAAGGCAGTGAGCCTTCCCTTTGAGCAGTGAGCTCTAGGCAGTGCGCCTGAATGCAAGTGCATTCCCCATATTATAAACTTCATTTGAGTATACTCATATCATAATTATGGATTGGCCATCCACCATGGTTTTTCCCCTAACAAGGTTTCCACGTAAAAATCCTTGTGTTATGGTGTTGTGTTCATTTGCTTCATGTTTATGCATTATGGTTGAATGTTATTAATGCTTTGAAGATAAAGGTTAATAAAGTTAATTTTTGCACAAAACCAATTCACCCCCCTCTCTCCGTGTAGCTTATTTCCAACAGTCTCGACATTCAATGGAATGATGGTAGGACTCTGTGCTACCCCCTCGAGAGGTTAACCAAAAATTTCAAGCTTTGACATCAAGCTCTTGACACTATTGTATTGTCATTTTGATGTTTTTAGATGAAATATTATATCAATAGGTGCTTCATTTCTTGTTTTGATGTTTCCTAGATCTTCTAATTTTGAATTAGGAAGGTTCCCTAAGTGAAATTAGGGTTTTCTTAAGGTGTTATATGGGAAAATAGTCTTCAAATTGGCTCATTTGTGCTTTGATCCTTTTGCTAATTCTTGTCTCTGGATTTCACATTCTATCAGTTGTTGAGGAACAATGCCTAGATTTGATGGCGCCCCACATCTTTTTGAGATTTTTTGGGAGTTTGGATGACCTTCAGGCATCAGTGGCCCAATATGTACCTTCTCCCTTTTTGCTTTCATCATGTTTTGTTCTCGTTGTGCATGTACAAAGTTTTTACAGTCAATAGCATAGTTTTGTGATTCTTGTGCAGTTGCGTAATTTTTCACACCTTTTCCTTTTCAAAACCTTGCACTTGACTTAAAACTATGTAGTTTCCTAAAAAATGTGCCCCTGTTTCATGCACTTGACTGAAAAACTCTACAGTTGCCTGAAAATTGTGCCCTTGACCTATAACTACGCAGCTAACCTAAAATTGTGCCCCTCTTTCTGCACCCTTAACCTAAAACTATGTAGTTGACTTTAAAATATGCCATGTTTTCTTTCCCTTTACCTAAACCTGTGCACTTTCCTGAAAATAACACCCTTATCTAGTATTTGTTGAGCATTTGCTCAAGAACCTAGCTTTTGACTTCTCTTTTTGTTTTTGTTGTTAGCATTTGTTCTAAACCCTAGCATGTGTTTGGTTGTCATCCTAAATGTGGTTTTTCATCATGCTCATGTTGTTTTCTGATGCTTTACATATTTAGAGTGAAACCCTAACATCCTAGTTTATAATGATTGTAGGTGAGTCTCAGAACACTTATGACAAGAGAGAGACGTCCTTGCCACTTGTTCGATTTGATTGTCTGTTTCGGTGTGCTGGAGCAGGACTTCCTTAATGTCATGGTATTATGTTATATTTTTTATATGCCTCCGATTAGGAATCATATGATGATGATGAATACACTTGTGGAGAGGTGTCACTCTGAGACGTCCTCCTTTCATTTGCCTATAGGGGAGGCTACCATTACTCTTGAGGATGTTCGGAGGATACTTCACCTTCCCATTCATTGTGAGCTTGTTACGTATCATGTTTCACGAGGTGTCCATGCTATATAGTGTTTGTTAGGTGTTGCACACTTGGATGTACATGATTTAGAGGTTGATCCATCTGGGTTATCTAACAATGCAAATCATATTGTTCTTGTCCTCTGTGGTCTAATATCAGGATTAGTTGTTCATGATAGGTGAGGTTGACAGTTTGATATGTGGTTGACAGTTTGATATGTGTTGGGGTACATGTATTGAGAGTATGATAGAGAATGGGACAATATATGTCTGGGGTTCTTGTTTGCTTGCTCATCTTTACAAAGATATGCACAAGGTGGTGTATCAGGGTGGGAAGTTTATGTCTATAGGTGTTTCACTTTTGCATGTTTGGGTGTGGGAGCATATTCAAGTGACTCATCCAGATGGGATACAAGATCATTCTTTGAATGATCCATACTCTTATCCTTATGAATACTTTATACATTACACCTTGCATGGAGACCTTCCTTATTAGCATCGTGTGTTTGATGAGATGCTCGGTTTCATGTGGAGACCTTATATGAGCTATGAGGTTTGGCTAGAGGATTTTGATCATCTTGTTTACTGTTGTGTTGCCAAAAACTATATCCTTTGACACTTTTCACTCATTTGGACCCTTGCCTATGGATTTTGGACCTTTTTCAACCTCTTTTTACCTCTTTCTAAGCCTTGTGCCAAAGTGTTGTAAGGTGTTACATAATAAATTTTCACACTTTCCTAGGCTTGTCACCACTAAATCAACCATTTCTTATGCTATAATGACCCCTTAATGCACTTATAGGTCCTATCTTAGGTGTGTTTCATATAAAAATCCTGACAAAAATTATTAATCACATCTTAATCCCCGAAAACCAATCAAAAATGCCCAATTGGACTAGGTCGCCACCTTGTGCGACCTAGTCCCATGTGACTAAAAAATTAAAATAAACTTAAAAATATTTCAAGATTTTGTCTCCTAAAACCTAAGGTCGGCTTGTATGGTGTTATTTTCAAAAAATTAGGGTATAGCTTGTATAAATAAGGGTTTTTCTCCTCATTCTAACCCTAATTGATCATTATTCACAACTCTCTCATTCACTCTTCACTCCTCATTCACCTCTCTTCTTAAGTAAGCTAGGGTTTGAGCATTCTAAGTCATCAAGACATCTATGTCAAGAGGCATCCAAGGGTTGAATACTCCATTGTTGCAACTCAAGATCAATCATCATGGCAAGGTAAACTCCATTGTTTTATGTTTCTTTACTTTATTTGATCATTTTGGTTTGATTGCTCAAAATGGGTTTGACCAAGGCAAACCCCCGTGCCCTAACAATCAACAAGTTTTCCTTCTTAGTGTGATTTGTAGGTATTGTATGAAAATTTAGCAAAGAACCAAGGTGGAAAAGTCTTCAATAATTTTTCAAATCTCTTCAAGTTTGGATAAACCCTAATTGAAGCTTGGAGAACACCTATAGACCAGATTCTTCACTTTCAGGACCAGACACTTGGAGGAGCAGAAAGTGAAAACCGAGGGCTTCCATTTCCACTCTATGATTTCCAAAAATTCAATGACTTAGTCCCACTAAACCTATTTTTCAAATAGTTTGCTAGATTTGGATACGCTTTTGGCATAAACGGGTTTCTGGGCAGTTTTCCAGATCTGGGACTAGGTCGCCCAGAATGGCGTAAGTGTCCCAATAGGCCAAAATTCTAGATTTAGTAGCCTTTTCAGCCTCCATTACAGTCTTCAACATATTTTTAGGAGCACACCTTTCATTCTTACAATTTTCTATCTTTTTTCATAAGCTTTCTTCGGTCATTTAGTTTAATGTTTGCATATCATTATGTGTTTTCAAACATAGTTCATTTTCTAGGTTTTACATTAATAGTTAGTTTCTATTTTCTATTTCTAGTAGTTAGACACATTTTGCACACATCACACCTATTCAAACCCCTAATCCTTTGAATGAACCCTCCAAGAATATCCTTTAGTGTGAAAGAGAGTCCATTCCTCAACCAAGCTTCTAGGTGAAAAACCTTAAGAGCCTATTAGGGAATCCTCTTTCCCTAAATGCATGTTTTTGGTGGTTCATTTTGGTGAACCTGAACTTCCTACACCTTCTTTTCTGATTTGGACCTCTTCATCATCCTAGGATTGCATTGCATTGCATTAGGCATTGTTTAAATTGCATTCTAGGGTTTCAAAATTTGCATTAATGAAAGTGCATATAGGTTGTATTTTTGCATCTTAAAACATTAAAAAAAATTGAAATTTTGCATTTTCATTTTAGGTCTGCCCCATACAACATAGAAACCACCTGGATCCATCAAAATTTTCTACAAAATCTCAAAAAAATCACTAGCAGGACTAACTCACCACCCTGGGCGACCTAGTCCCTTTAGGACCCTGAAACTGCCCTTTGCAAAGCTGAAAACCATGTTCTTAGGCTTATGTTTTGTGTCATTACCTATCTGTATCAACTGGTTGTGTTTCTATTACATTTATTTTATTAAAACTAGCTTAAATTAGCTCATTTCATGCATTGCTTAGTTTTAATTTTGCATATACTACATTTCTTTTTCAGATTGTTGCATAGTGTAATCAAAAAATTACCTTGTTTCCCATCTGAAAAATTGTATTTCAATATTTCACTTTTAAGTCCCTGCATTGCACTCTCTTTCCCTTCTCTTCATACCATTTTTTATTTTAAAAGATGTGGCTTTGATTTGGTTTCAAATGGATTGCATAAATACAACGTTCCTTCTTATGAGTTCAATGTAGATTACAATAATGAATTCATTAAAGAACATGTTAATAACCAAACCATTGACACAATTCTTAACATTGCATTACCCCTTGATGAGGATATTTGTGTTGACAATCATACTTGTGCTTCTCCCTATACCTCTCCTATTAGTGATGAAGGTATTATGGTGACAGAAGATTTAAGCATTGAGCGTCTTGATTGTCCCTCTCCTCATCCCCCTTTGCCAAACATTTTTTGATATCACCTTATCTAGTCTCCCTAACCATGACAGTCAAAAAATTTCTTCTCATATCCCTCCTCGATTCAAAGAGGATAGGTTGGTGCTAGAATATATTATAAGTCATGAGACTCTTGACCCTCCCTTCCCTAATGCTCCTACCATTTGGGATAATCTATTTGACAATCCTAGTGGTCCTTCCTTTGATGCATCCCCTCCTTGTGTTGAAGCCAGTGATGAACCTCTTCCAAGCTCTACTACTAGCGTAGGTATTATGGAACAAGCAAAAGAGACCTTAGAACAACAAGATAATCAAATAGACCCTTCTCCTAATCATTCCACTCTTGATAATCCCATCATTGACCATTCCCCTACTTCTGACGAAGTCATTTTAGAAGAACCAATCCTTGAATGTCAAGAACATGTGGCTTGTAGTTCTCCTAAAATCTCTTTCCCAATGGGGTGTTAATATTATTCAACCTCAACTTATCCTTTATCCTCCTTCAAACAAACCTCGGCCTGAATTCATCCTCTACCCACCTAAGAATAATGTGTCATAGCAACCGAGTCATAATACCGTTGCTCATACACATTACACAAGAAACAAACCATACTCACAACAACCAACCTCAATGCCCTTACCTTCATCCCTTCCCATTTTACCTACAACCCCTTGCCTGAATTCACTTCTTAGGGAGTATGACCTTGTTGATCAACTAAGGAATACCCCCACTAAAATATCTTTATGGGATCTTATCCAAGCCTCCCCTCACTATCACAACATGATGCAGAATGCCTTACAACAATTTCTTGTCCCTTATAATGCACAAAAAAATGACATAGTAGCTAAGATTCAAGGCTTGAATGCTAACATTGTTTTCCACCAAAGTGAGCTCCCTCCTTTGGATGTGCAAAAATGAGCTGAAGCCTTTATGATCATTTATCAATACAAATGCATAGGGATAAAGTGAACCCTTGTTGATAATGGCTTTGTTGTTAATGTGTGTAGTGTAAATATTTTGGATAGGCTCCATATTGATAAATCAACCATTCAACCAACTTCCTTATCTCTCAATGTATTTGACAGTAAAGGACAAAAGTTTCTTGGTGTGATCACTTTGCCTCTTATAGTTGGAATGGCCACATTAGACACATTGATCCATGTTATACCCAATCATGTTTCATATAATCTCAGTTTAGGTAGGCCATGGATTCATGCAATGAATGGGGTTCCCTCCACTCTTCATCGTAAGATGAAGTATATCTACAACAACAAAGTGTACACACTTGATACCGATCCTGAGCTTTATAGTGTCTTACAACTTGAGAAAAACAAATCAAAACCCTTCAACATTTCAACACCCACCAAACAAGTGGAACTCATACAACCAACACCCTTCGATGATGATTGGGGTTCCTTAAACTTCACACCTCCTTTACTAGGAGAATTCAAGATCACAAGAAAAGACTCTACACAAGGAAACGCGGTCTTGTCAACACAAGACTCAGTCAATCCTTCAAAATCATCCACCTCAACTACTTTAGATAAATAAGCCAACAATGAACCCTCACTTGATCCAAAAGTGTTGAAAAAGCTCTATGGAAAAGGTTATGAGCTCATGAAACAACTTGGCTATAGTGGAAAAGGATGTGGTGCCAACAAAAAAGGTATTTGCAACCCTATTGAGCCTAACACGCAAACATCAAATCATGGTCTTCAATTTTGTCCCTTCATCGAAATCATCAAACCTTCCCCTCACACCAACCCTATCTCAAATCATCCTTCTACACCAACCTTACCAAATTCTCCTTTGCACGCAACACAAAACACAAAGAAATCTTAACTTAATGCCAATGTCATCTTGCAACCCACTATTGATTCATATTTTACACACTCCTCCAAAGGAGTATACAAAATCTCACAATCTATAGCACCTTGCATGGGTATGACATCCTATACTAAATAAGACCATTCTTCGTTACAAACTAATGGATCACCTTTTACCCTCGATCAAGAGGGAATCTTGTTGAGACTCCTCCAAGATCACTTGATCTCCCTTCCTTCTAGAACTCGAAAGAAATTTTCTAACAAACATTCTTTTGTGCCTACCATCGAGTTCATGGTCATCACACTAATGAGTGTAAGGCCTTGATTAGAAAATCCAGCATCTTAAGGAGCTTGGTTCTCTCCCTTATGTTGGGGCACCTCATTCCTCTAATTGATACTAACTTTTCACTCTACCTTGCATCTCATTAATCCCCTCGGCTCACTCTTGTCCTGCACTAAGTGGGGGCATGGGGCTAGGTAGCCTTTTCCCTCATATGTCACTTGTCATTGTCTCCTTTGACTAGTTGTTAACCTTTCATGAACATATAAGAGCAAACTTGGGATGTGGATGACATGTCTTAAGTTGACTCGCATGTGACATACTCTACCCCCTTTCATGAAGTAGCTTATCGGAAACATATGACTTGGAATAGGGCTTTCTGAACAAGCTTTAATGTCACCCTTCTTATTCTTCTACTTTAAATCAATTTCTCACAGTTATGGTGTTAGCAACCACGTTAAAGTGGGGGCATACATCGACACTCACATTTCATTGTGTGATTTTCTTTATCTTGTGATTCCCTCTCTTGAAACATTACGTACAATGTTTCCCATGATGAGACATTGCACTTGCCCTCTCTTACAAGCAAGATGAGACCATTTTCACTTTTCCTCTCTTCGAGACATAACACATGATGTTCCTTAAGATGAGACATTGCACGAACTAAGAAAAATCCCTTTGAACACTCCTTACATCATTTCAAAAGAATTTCCTTTTGTGGCACCTTATCAAATTTATCAGGAGGTATACCTTTGGTAGGGTTTGAGCAGGAAGCCCAACCAGTGGCATGACTTTCCCCATAGCCACCTTTTTGTGTGTAATTACATACCAACCATGTGTATATTTCTCACCTTTTGGGCCTTCTCACTCGGTGGACAACCAAAAGTCTCATCGCCCCAGAGTGAGTACATGTCATCTTTTCGGACAAATAGCCTAGATCTAATCAAAAACTAGCTGGAAAATTAGGTCAAAGCTTGATCCAAGTTTTTTAATTTCATTCTTCTCCTCCTTCAAGTTCTTTTCATTGCATGATCATGTATCTCGTCTTGCTACAAATCATTCACCCTTGAATGTGACCTCTTGCACTGATGTCATTTTGACATAGAATCTTGAATCCTGGGGGTTTGACCACCTCTTTCATCTTTCTCATTCTTCACCATCTGCACCACTTGGCTACTTTAGTGTGAGTTAGAAGAAATTTCATCCTCTCACTAAATTAGGGACTAAATTTGTCACCAAAAAGTGTAGCCTTTGACACTTTTCACTTATTTGGACCCTTTCCTACGGATTTTGGACCTTTTTCAACCTCTTTTTACCTCTTTCCAAGCCTTGTGCCAAAGTGTTGTAAGGTGTTGTAATACATTTTCACACTTTCCTAGGCTTGTCACCACTAAATCAACCCTTTCTTATGCTATAATGACCCCTTAATGCACTTATAGGTCCTATCTTAGGTGTGTTTCGGATAACAATCTCGACAAACATTATTAATCACATCTTAATCCTCGAAAACCAATCAAAAATGCCCAGGTGGACTAGGTTGCCACCTTGGGCGACCTAGTCCCATGTGGCTTAAAAATTAAAATAAACTTAAAATTATTTCGATGTTTTGTCTCTTAAACCCTAAGGTCGGCATGTATGGTGTTATATTCAGGAAATTAGGGCATAGCTTGTATAAATAAGGTTGTTTCTCCTCATTCTAACCCTAATTGATCATTATTCACAACTCTCTCATTCACTCTTCACTCCTCATTCACCTCTCTTCTCAAGCAAGCTAGGGTTTGAGCATTCTAATTCATCAAGACATTTCTCTCAAGAGGCATCCAAGGGCTAAATCCTCCATTGCTGCAACTCAAGATCAATCATCATGGCAAGGTAAACTCCATTGTTTCATGTTTCTTTACTTTATTTCATCATTTTGATTTGATTACTCAAAAGGGGTTTGACCAAGGCAAACCCCCATGTCCTAACAATCAACAAGTTTTCCTTCTTAGTGTGATTTGTAGGCCTTCTATGCAGATTTGGAAAAGAACCAAGGTGGAAAAGTCTTCAACAACTTGTCAAAGCTTTTCAAGGCTAGATAAACCCTAATTGAAGCTTGGAGAACACCTATAGACCAGATTCTACTCTTTCGGGACTGGACACTTGGAGGAGCAGAAAGTGTAGATCAAGGGCTTCCATTTCCACTCTCTGATTTTTTAGAGATTTTGCTAGATCTGGATACCTTTTTGGCAGAAACGGGTTTCTGGGCAGTTTTCCAAATCTGGGACTAGGTCACCTAGAATGGTGTAAGTGTTCCAATAGGCCAAAATTCTAGATTTAGTAGCATTTCCAGCCTCCATTCCAGTCTTCAAGACATTTTTCAGGTGCACACCTTTCATTCTTATAGTTTTCTATCTTGTTTCATAAGCTTTCTTAGGTCATTTAGTTTAATGTTTGCATATCATTATGTGTTTTCAAACATAGTTCATTTTCTAGGTTTTACATTAATAGTCAGTTTATGTTTTCTATTTCCAGCAGTTAGACACATTCCACACACATCACACCTATTAAAACCCCTAATCCTTTGAATGAACCCTCCAAGAATATCCTTTAGTACGAAAGAGATTCAATTCCTCAACCAAGCTTCTAGGTGAAAAACCCTAGGAGCCTATTGGGGAATCCTCTTTCCCTAAATGCATGTTTTTGGTGGTTCAACTTTCGATAGACCCATTAGTTGATTGGATGTTCACCTTTTGTGATAGAGCATTATCTACTAGACCAATTTTTTCACCAATTTAGAGAGAGACAGGGGCTGGTTCCTGATGCGTATGAGGCTTGGTTTGGTCAGACTACTTGGGAGTTCTGTGTATGGGGCTCCAGGTTGATATAGATAATGTTGTTTCCGAGTTCATAGCACTTGCCCCAGTTGGTCGGGGTTGGTCAGTTGGTGTGACAGATCTAGGTACTACTCATGATTATGATGAGTGGTGGGTCTGGCATAGGCCTTTGAGGTTTACTGATCCTGGGGGTAATCCAATTATGGGAAGAGTAGGTATTAAAGGTCATCATGTGGAGTGACAGTGTGTTGAGGTTCTCACAAATCAACTAGATCAAGCTCGATGTGATGAGGCATAGGGTATTCAGGATGATCATATGCCTCCTCCATAGGGTCAGGGATAGATTTTGAGTCCTCCTCCACCAGCTAGGGATGTTGATATACTGCTAGTTCAGATGACTTCTTCTAGAGACACAAAGACAGCATGGTGACAGGCTCCAAAGGCTCTAGTAGACACTTTGAGGGTTGAGCAAGTGATTGAGATCAGTCGATGGCATGCTACAGAGGCTCAAGTACTATTACTGACAGTAGAGAGAGATACTCTCTAGGTAGAGCATGATAGTTGTTGAGCTAAGCGAGATCGGTTTCTATAGATGTCCACCTATTATCAAACCTTATATGATGCCATTGTTCCTAGGGCTTCTCAACATCCACGGTTTGAGGAGTCGAGTGCTACGAGTGATGGCGGTAGTGATGGTGCAGGTACAGGTGTAGGTGATCAGTCTGTGAGATAGCCAGATCATTTGGGTGGCCTATATTATCCTATCCTTCCTATCGGGGTCTTAATTTTTTGGTACTTGATCTTCATTTTGTTTCATGGTGCAGAGGCATTTTATAGATATGTGTTATATATATTCATCGGTCTAGTCAAGACCTTGTATATATGTTATGATTTTGTTTCATTATATCACACTTGTGTCACTATGGATGATGTACTTATGACATGTTCCCTTTTTGATGATGATATATATGAGATATACGTTCTTTGATTTAGCCTCATTTTATGTTTATGTGTTGGTGACATATGATGTTGTATGTTTATATATGTTCTTGTGCTTTTTTGATGTATGAATTTTGATGTAGATGGATGAATCATACTTTGTCTCATTATGATGTGGTTTATGTTGATAAACAAATGCCCAATACATGATACATGATGTTTTTATTGGTTTATTATCATCATGATATGTATTGATAACATTTGTGGATGCAGTATGGATATGGTACTGATGATAATTTATGCAAGATGAATTTTAATCAGAAGAAATATTGATGATGGATAGAAATGTGATGTTAATTAGAATAAATATGATGATAGATAGAAAATGTGATATTTTTAGTTTTTGATGTGTTGCTTTTTCTTTGCTTTAGAGACTTCACGGTTTGAACAATCCTTTTTGATGTAGCAAATAGATATGATGCTCCAGGGTATCAATTACCAAGGTAACTGTGTATCTGTTGCATGGAATTTGACTCTACAAAGAAAGAGTATTGTTTCTCATACCTGACATACAGAAACTTTGTTTAAAGTATAGGGTGGTTGCATGAAAAACATTTCAGACCAATCACACACGGAGGTATAGAATGCCTAACATGTAACTTCTTCATGAATTGTTTTAATACAACTTCCATACACTCAATAAATAAAGTATTTGCCATGGTAGTATTACAAAAATATCTTACAACCATAAAATCAAAATGATGCTCAATTTCCCTCATTCCTTCTTCTCTAAATCCTCATGGACATCTTCGAGAGATCCTAGGAGTGAGTCAATAAAATAAATCACAAGAAGCAAGACCATAAAAAAATAAAAACAAAGTTGCAGTATCACTTGCCATATATGTTTGGGGTGGGGCTATTATCTATTTTTTTATCATGTCTATCATAGGAATAGATCCGTTAAGGAATATCTCAGGATGTTGTTAGGACTTTTTGAAATAGATAGGTAGTTGATACTTTGGCATTATTTTCGGCTATTTATAGCTAGATCTTATGCAATTGTTTTTCTTTAAAGTTCTAGCTTTTGATGTTTTCTTTGTTTGTTTGTTTCTTTTGTCAAAGGATGATTGTGACAATTTGTTTATTATGGATGAAATGTTTACCGCAGATTTTGATGATGTGATGGATCTTTTTTTTCCTTTTTCTTTTTTTTATTTCCTATTTTTTTATGATGTTGTTTTTTTTGTTTTTAGGGGACTAACCTAGGGCCTCGAGGGCTCATCAAAGATAAGCCTTGCCTACGTTGTACACGCAGAGGCTCATAGTTCACTTGGTTTTCCCTTTTATGTTTTGTGAATGTTTTTGGATTTTGTATGTGTATATGTTTTTGGGATTTTTGTATTTTTTGACCAAGTTAAAATAAAGCATGTTGGAAACCTAAGGGGATTGACCTAGGGTCTTGGGGTGAAAAATCCTTGAATATGTTGTACACGCAGAGACCACGTAGTTCGACTATTTAACTCAAAGCATGAATTGTTTTTGGGTAAACAACATCGATAGCTTGGATTGATATCTCATTTTTTTGTTTAGAGGATATGTTGTGGGAAATCTACTTGAACTAGCTATGAGTTTTAAGCAAATGTTTATATCTTAGACTATTTGTTGTGAAGGGATAACCCAATAATGTTTTTTTTTTAATGTTTTTCACATTTTTTTTATTTTTTTGTTGTTTAATAGTGTTTTTGAATTTTGTCTTTTTATGACCATGATCGATTGCCGCAAGATCTAATCCATGACCAACTTCGGGAAGTTTCCCCCAATAAAATGACTTTCCTTAATTAGTGACAAGCCATGGTTGGATACATAATTTATGAAATGTATGGGTGGATACTATGAAAAAAATTTGATAGATAATGATGCAATTTTTGTTCACACATAGCACCTGTTTGCCAAGTTTTCATTATGGTACCTATTCTAGGAGCACCTCAAAGTGGTTTTCACTCCAAGAACGTTTTATTTTCTCTTTACTATTTTTCTCTTTTTTTTTATTTCTTTGTGTTTTTCTCTTTTTTCTTTTCTTTTTGGATTTTTTACCCTTTTGCCTAGGGTGTAAGATGTTCAAAACTTTGATTGATATTCCACTATGTTTTTCTAGAGGATATATTGCAGAAAATCTTACTTGAACTAGTTATGGGGTTCAAGCAACTGTTGATATCTTAGAAGTGTTAAGTGAAGGAATAATCATGTTGTCGTCATCTTTGAAGGTTACCTTGGTAGTTCATTGGTGGTACACCTTGTTGTTGGGACAAACTATTTCGAAGGTTACCCTTGTTGATGGGATGATGCCTAGATCACACTGTGAGTTAGAAGACAGATCAAGATTTTTTATGAAGTAGCATGCAAGTATTTTCCCCTAGTGTCTAGCAATTTAGGTGATGGCTTATCTTGTGATAGGATAGCATGTTGGGATAAAGTATGCCCTTTGGAAAATGCCTCAGATAATTCTGGGTAGGATGATAGTGACCCATGTCAAGATTTTTTCCATAAACAAGTGTAAAGTGTATACCAAACATTTGTCAAGATCAAGATAAGTTGGATTTGGATAAAAATGGATTGGATTCATTATGGATAGGCTGAGATGCTTCCACCTAAAATGGTGCATGTAGACACTTGATTCTTACACATGATGCTTGTTTGCTAGGTTTTCATCATGGTGTTTTCCCAAAGTGCCACCATAGTGGCTTTCACTGGAGGATTATTTTTCTCTTGACTTTTTCTCTTGAATTTTTCTTTTTCCTTGATTTTTCATATATCACACAAGATGCATGTTTACCAGGTTTTCGTCATGGTGACCATTTTTTTTCTCATGTTGAACTACCTAGTGGTACTAATGTAGACGCTGCTAGTGTTGATATGGTTGATGTTGCTATCATGACGCGCCAACGATATCCTGCTTGGAGGAGTTGTTTTGCTAAGATACAAGCGCTTGAATGTAACCCCTGGTAATTCTTATCTTCCTTGTCGATACCAAAGTTAACCTTCCCTTGATGCACACATCACGATAGAGAGCCCTTAGAGTCCTTATAATAAAGAGTTGCTTCCAACACATCGTCAATGTGAGATTTGGATATTTTGGATGGCGAAATGTGTTGAGGGATATGTGATTTAGATGGATTGGTTGAAATTTTAGAATCTTTGACTCTCCAAACTTGGGATGATGAGCAATGATGGGTGGATATGGAGATTCGATTGGGATAAATGTCTCGATATACCTTGTAAGTCACTCTTGAAGCTTTCTTTTGAATTGTTGGAAATCTTTCATGGATGAACTTCCCTTTTTTATTTTGCCCCATAGTTTCTCTGACTAATGGAGTTTGATAGGGATGATTTTATTTATTTTTCTTTTGTATCCATTTAAATTTTTCTTATCCATTTTGTCTTTTTGATTCTTTTGCTTCAATGACTTGTTTTGTTCTCTAATATAGCTTTTTCTCTTATTGTTGGTCCCAATCAAAGGGTTGAAATATGCGTGGATGATGATTCATGGTATGGCTAGTTATAGTGTTGGTAGCAATTTTATCATAAAGACCCTTTGTGCTATCTATGTTGATGCTCACATTAGATAAAGTTTCCCCCAGTATTATAGAGGTATCCTTGATATGTTTAGCTCCCTTAGTTACTAAATAATCAAGACCTCGATGCTTAGGATCGCTAATAACTTGCACTAGTTCTAGGATACCCTGTTCATGTAGTTTTAATCCTCTATCTTGATACTGAATCCTTTGAGAGAGTTTATTTGCAATAGGATATGACTTATCTTGGAAACATGGTGCTAATCTTTCTTTGATTTGATGTGGATCTCTAAATGTGGTATCTTCCTCACTAATAGGATCCTTTAGATGTGGGATACCTTCCTGATTGATATCTTTGGTCTGATCTTGTGAAATATCATATTTTAATTCTTCTTTAAGAGGTCCTTTTGATTTACTATCCATGCAAAAGTATTCCTCATGATTCATTTTTTATATGTCTTCATAGGATGTTTCTGATTCACAACTTATGTATAAGTCCTCTTCCTGATCCCCTTCTGATATGTCTCCAAAGGATGTTTTTGATTCACAACATATGTATAAGTCTTCTTCATGATCCCTTTTTGATATGTCTCTAGCTTCGGTTATGTCTTGATCTTGTGTATAGATGTTAAGAGTAGGAGACTCTTGTTCTTTGGTATTGTTTTCAAGAGTATAAGACTCTTGTCTTGGATGAAGATCATCTACATGTCCATTAGGAGAAATCATCTCATGGGAAGATGTATGTGTGCTTGGTATATGGATGTGTTCTTCTTTTGGAAAACCTTGGATGTCTTGGAAGATATCTGCCAAGTCATTGTAGTATTTTGATGGTAAGGTTTCTTGATCTTGATTTTGTGTGGTATTATCTTTGATATACTTTGGATCACATTCTTGACATGGACCAATTTCAAAGAAGGGATTTCTTATAAAGGATCCTTGGCTTTCCTCAAAATGTGGACACATGGGTAATGACTCTTGTCTTAGATTTTTTGCATTGGATATAAGCATTGGATCACGAATGTCTTGATCATCAATATGTACTATCATGAGGTTGGATGATGTCAATATATCTTGTACTGGATCATTTCTAGACTTGGGTGATTGAGTATAATCATGGTTGGGATTAAATTCTTTATGTACATGTCCTCTTACTCACTAGATGATGTAGAGACATTGTCAATGTGATCAGTGATAGATAGCTCTTGATCGTTGTTTTCAACCTTTGAGTTTGAGATATTGTCCATGTTGTAATTGGTAGATGGACCTTGACTTTTGTTTTTCATAGTTATTTCTCCTTGATCAATAAGGTCTTGGATGAGATGTTGGAGTGTTGTGCATTTGTTTGTTCTGTGACCCTTGATTTTTTGAAACTCACATCATTCGTACTGATTATACTAAGGGATTTTAAAGCTTGGTTCACCATAAGTCAGACTATCATTGATTTTGATAAGTTCCTATTGTACTAGTTCATGCATGATTACCTCTAAAGACTCTCCCAAAAGGGGTGAATTTCCTTCCCTAATGGTAACCTTTCCTCTGTGGCTTTTCTTAATTGTTTTTCTCTTGATTTTGTGGAACTCCTTGATATTGTATTTGAAATACATTTGATATTGAACATGAGGTATACCTTGGTGTTGCACAACTTTGAGATACTACGATTGAGGTATATTTTTATATTGCACTTGAGGTACACCTTGGTGCTGTAAAACTTTTGGATATTGTGGATAATGAAAGTGTTGTTGATGTGGATATTGAGGTGTTTGAGGATTGTCAATATGTTGATATGTAATGTTTTGAGTTTGCACATGGCATTGGTGATATGTTGAATTTTGATTTTATTTAATTTCCTCAAGATCTCTCTCAATTTTATTTAGGGAAATTTGATGTTCTGGACTTATTCCTTGATGGGGGTTTTCAAAACCCTTGATGTCGTTGCTCTACTTGATAATGTGGCCCTTGATAAGAGTGATTTGGGTAATAGGTCAACATGTTTTGGGGATGTTTTGATATTCAATACCCTATCAAAAGGTCACTTGGTTTATATCCTCATGGGCCACTTCCGTTATTTGTGGTGTTTGTCAGAGATCATGAAGTATGTATGTCTATTGCCATGCAGGAGGTGGTAATACGGGTCTTTTGGATGCTATGTATGCTTTCTCTTCCTCTTCGTCTAAGATGATTGATGTGGTGAGAAACTAGTGGGGTGTTTCATTTTCTAAAATATGAAGGTTCTATAGCTTCTTATGATGTCAGTTTGCTCACCTTCGATGTATGTGAGACTAGGTTGAAGGATCAGTGCTACAAGGTCCAGTTGTTGAACTGAGCCAGTTGGTTGTCAGATGGTCATAAATTTGGATGATGTTATGGGATGGTTGTTGTGAAGCTCAAGACCCAAAGGTTAGAGTGTCATTTTGGAATGGTACTACTTTTTGAAAATTAAAATTCTGAAGAACTAGGGTCAATATTCCACTTCCTTGTCCAGAGGATATATTGTGGGAAAGCTTAATTGGACCATCTGCGAGTCCCAAGTAACTGTTGATACCATAGAAATTTGAGTGGAGGAATGACCCTAATGGTTTGCTTGATTTTGATTTCAAATAGGTAGGATGGAAATAATGGATGTGGGACTATGTGACCTTCTGGCTTTCCAATTGTTTTGGTTCGAACAATGATCCTATAAACAACTCTCTAAATTTTCTCCATGTTTGAAGTATGGAAAGTGATAAAACAACACTTCGATTAACTCAACAAGCATGGAATTATGTGACCTCCATGTCTATAACTTAGGTTGTGAAATCACAACACCCAAGCCATAGTTCCCAAATGTTTACCTTGATTAATGTAACTTGAAATCAAAGCCAGAATGTTTGAAAACCTTTAAGGAAAGATCCTTTCAAGGGGTGCAAACATAAGGCCTCTTTTACAAGTATGCACTAAATCAAAGGGTTTGTGGTTCAACCATCTTGTTCAGAATTTGTTTTCAATGTGTTCTTTTTCTTTAAATCAATCATAGAATTTGATGTCAAATTGTTTTGAATGTAATGGGAAAGTTTAACATAAACCAGCAATTACAACCCTAGGGGATAGAAACCATTCTCTTAGGTAGGCGTGCCTTATGCTCCAAAGAGATGGTTTTACATGCAACTTATGGCATGGGCCTATAGTCAGACATGGCAAGTAATTTCTCGAAAGTAAATTTTGATGCACCATTTTCAGAGAATATTTTGGATAATAAGGTGGCCTCTAAAATAATTTGGTTTTTAGTGATAACTATGAACGTGGAAATTTGACACTCACCTGTTGGCCACTTAAGGCTCTTTAACTATTCTCGTTCCACTTAATGTTTGGGATTAGGTGTAGTTTGTTGTCAGCATGGCTTGAAGCTACTTTCTTACGATTTCAGAACCTTTGATATATCCCACTAGTAAATGTGCATCAAGACCTTGCAATGAGTTCTCTGATGTGGGATGTATCTCAAAGAAAGCCCCCTCTTTAAGGTAAACTTGAAAATAAAGTGCAATTCTCAAAAATGTTCTTTTTCTCACCCAAGATTGCCAAAAGGTGTAAGGGGAGAAGATAAAACACTTCATCTTTTTCAATCAATTAATGCACAATGAACAATCCATAGAAAATTGATTCATTTTAAACACCTCAAGCAATGTTATCCCCAGAAATATGTGAATAACATAAAAAAATTATTCTTTTTTTTTGCATCAATAGGAAGTATTCAGGATATCAGTCAAAATAGCAATGGTGCAATACAAAGGAAATAACTTGTTCATTTTAAGCTCTGAATTTGAGTGTTTCTAAGAAAACAGTCCCAGTTTTAATTGGTCAACAAATGTAAAACATGTGTGCGTCAACAAAATGGAAATCGTTTGCGCTCTTTTTATGCACCAAAATTGAAGTTCCTAATTATGAAAACATGAAATGTGTTCATTTTTAGATCCCAAAATTGAAGTGTTTTTTTGTTCTTTTTATGAGCACCAAAATGAGAATTCCTAAGTTAAGAAAACATTAAATTGGTTCAATTTTAAACTCTAAATTCAAATGTGAGTTTGTGTTTGTTCGTTTTAGAGCACCAAAATCAGAGTTCCTAAATTAAGAAAGCATGATTTGGTTCAATTTTAAAACACTAAAATCAACTATGACTTTGAGTTTTTCATTTTAAAGCACCAAAATCAAGTTCCTAATTTAATAAAAATTTGATTGTAGATCTAAAAAACTTGGACCAATTGTTTTCCCTACAAAAAATGTGTTAATGTCACTTGAATCCTGCATCAAATCTATTAATACCTTTTTAGACACTCAAAAATAAGTAAACGTTAGTGGATAATTTCATTACAATAGTGCAGGATCCGTGCACTTGTCTATCAAAGCAACTACTCAATTCTTAGAGCAAATTCTCAAAGAAAAAAATACAAAAGCGTTGGTTTTGAGGCAAATTCTCAAATCTATAAGCAAATGCTAAAACTATCAAAAGCAAATATAAGGGTTCTAAAGAAAATTCATTGGTCTTGATGCAACTACGCAATTCCCATGTCAACTATGTAGTTCTTGTTACAACTGTGTGATTTTATTTATAGTTAGGTGCGCAAGTTTTTTGGGCAGCGCATGAAAACTCTGTCAAGTGCATTTTCAGGACTCGCAACTGAAAAAAAATGCTCAAACAAACATTAGAGGAGGGGACAAGGGTCCCACCAGGTGTGTCAAAATGTGTGAGGGGGAGAAAATTAGACCGAAAGTGGGATCAAACATGCTAATCTAAGAATCTAAACTAAGATCAAACATATTAATCTAAGATCTAAACCTACACATACAAAATGAAACTAAGCTATTTGAACATACATAAATGAATCTACGATTACGAAATTGAATGTACAAAATAAAATAGTTTTACCATCCCATAGTGGAGTGTATTTTCTTGACGTTGGGTTGTTCTTATCACCGTGAAGCCTCCAAAGTTCATGTGAAAAAGCTTGAGGAGTGATTGCCTTGGGTTGGTTAATCCAAGAAATGAGGTATGAATCACTAACAATGGTGGTTACGAATGTCATCAATACTTTGTTGTGTAAATGATGTTGATTCTTCGATCCTTATTTGTGAGGAAAGGGGTTTTTATATAGAAAATGATATTTGAAATGAACAATCAGGATAGTGTTGAATAATAT
Source organism: Sequoiadendron giganteum (assembly GCA_007115665.2). Lineage (NCBI taxonomy): Eukaryota > Viridiplantae > Streptophyta > Pinopsida > Cupressales > Cupressaceae > Sequoiadendron > Sequoiadendron giganteum. Next base: position 382,174,003 of record CM021103.1, on the reverse strand, counting down.
CTAGATCAATGGTCGGAGTGTGTTGAGAGGATTTAGACATGAGAAGATTGTGCAAAGTTGATTGCACAATTTAGGTGATTGAGAAATAGATTGGTCAGTCAAGGATTTAGATTGATCAGTCGGGATTTTGATGGCTTAGTTAGGAATTTTATTGATCAGTTAACAACTTAGATTGCTCAGTTAGCAATTTAGATTGATTAGTTAACAAATTAGATTGCTTAGTCAACCATCATAATTTGCTCAATCAGAAAGTGGGTGAGGAATATGAATTAATTAATTGTTTTTTGGAGTTGAACTGTTGGCAAGAAACACTACACAAGTCATCTGGTGTTGTCATTGATGGCAACCCTAGTTAGTAATCCCATCCACATCTCGGTAATTGCTTATATCGAAAGCCAGATCGAAGATAAGTGTTATATGTCAAAGCTAAAATAGGGTATCCGACAGAGTTATGTATATTGGCTCATATGCAATTTTATGTTATCATTTTGTGTTGTGGATCTCAGGGAAGGTATCTTCATGTATAAACTAGTGTATCTCAAAATCATCAAGGTTCGCATTGATTGGTGTGCAAGTTAGAAAATCCGGTGTATTGATTTTCAATCTAACAGTGCAAAAAGGCTAACTAAATGAGTATAGCATGTTGTGGATCCTTGAGACATAATTATTTATGGTGTTTCATATTTGAGACATGTTGTTTTGGATCCTCACTATATTTTGGCCGACATTGGTTGATTCGCATTAACAATTGTCCATGAATTTGAGCCAACAGTTTGTATAAATTATATATCTTGTTTAAGCTGACATATAGTTGTTCTAATCTCTAGTGGCGGATATATATATATATGCGATCATTCATATCATTTTGAAGTATGTTGCAATGTGATGCAAAATTCAGAATGATTATAGATCAAGTGTGCGCAATTTCATTTGAGCATATCAAAGATTGGTGATCGGAATTAAGAGCAGACAGAGTCTCTTGAGCAGAAGCAGATAGAATGTGAAGAATGTGAATAATGTACTTAACTGGAACTATACTCAGTCATTAGCAAATGCTATGTTCATCTACTCCAGTAGTTTTCTAGAAGCAACTGTAAGATAGTGAGTCTTCTTTTGGGCAAAAAGCCCTCTGTATTTGAGCAGTGAGCTCTGGGCAGTGTGCCTGAATGCATGTGCACTCCTTTTGTAAACACTTATATTGAGTATACTCAAATTGTGGATTGACCTCCACCATGGTTTTTCCCCTAACAGGTTTTCCACGTAAAACTCCTTGTGTTATGGTGTTGTGGTTGTTTGTCTTGTGTTCTTGCATCTTTCTTTTGGTTCAATGTTATAAGTGGTTTAAAGATCAAGTTAATAAAGTTAGATTTTGTAGAACACTGATTCACCCCCCCTCTCAGTGTTCCTTGATTCCAATAAGAACATGCAAATCAAGTTTGACTTTTTCAAACAAAGTTGTATTAGTTTGATTTGATTTTTGATAATTAATTTGAAGAGTTTGATTTAATTATTCAAATTTTGGAGGGAAAGTGACATAATTAAATTGTTTTTTAATAATTTAATCAACTTAGGGGAATAAGGTGATTTAGTGACGTAATTAAATAATTGGAGTTATTTAATCAATCAAGATGAAATAAAGTGAGATTAGGACCATTAAATAAATGTGATTTATTTAATTGGTCGAAATGATGAAATGTCAATTAATCAAATAATGTTGTTTTATTTAATAAATAACAGAATTAGGGTTTTTGGGAATTTAATAAATAAATGAAGTTTATTTTATTTGTTTGAAATGATGAAAAAGTGAATTAATTAAATAATGTTGTATTGTTTAATTAATAGAATAATTAGGGTTTTGGGATATCGTTTCGATGTAATGTGATGTGGGATGTTGTAGGATGATTCTAAGATGTTTCGAGTCATTCTGGGATAGTTTTGAGATGTTACGAGATGTTTTGAGTCATTCTGAGATGATTTTGAGATGTTATGGGATGTTCTGAGATGATTCTGAGTCATTTTGTGTCATTTTCAGATGTTACAAGATGTTTGGGGACAATTTTGAGTCATTCTAAGATCTAACAAGATGTTCTGAGATGATTTTGAGTAATTTTGAGTAATTTTGAGATGTTACGAGATGTTTTAGGATGATTATGAGTCATTCCAAGATGTTACGAGATGTTTCGGGATGATTTTGAGTCATTCTAAGATGTTGCAAGATGTTTTGAGATGATTTAGAGTCATTTTGAGATGTTACGAGATGTTTCAGGATGATTCTGAGTCATTCTAAGATGTTACAGATGTTGTAGGATGATTTTGAGTCATTCTGAGATGTTACGAGATGTTTCAGGATGATTTTGAGTCATTATGAGATGTTATGAGATGTTTTAGGATGATGCTTAATGTTGTTTGATGATGTTCGATGTTGTTCGATGTTGTTTGATGTTGTTTGATGTCTTTTGATGTTGTTTGATTTTGTTCGATGTTGTTCGGGTGTGTGATAAGTGTTAAGTCAATTTTACATGTCTACAAATAGATTATGCTTATACCTTGTTATCAATATGAATGTTATCTCATTTGATATTACCTTAGTTGATGTTATTCATGGTGAAATAATACATATATGTGAATGGAAGGTTAATGAATTATTATTATTCTATTTATAAAAATGTTTATGTATACATCATATGTTATGAACAATTAATTGTTGTAGGCATGTGTTAGTGATTGTAGATAAATGTTGATTTCTCCAAAGGGAGGGGAAGTATCACTCAAGAGAAGATCTTGGTCGAGTAACTGGTAAAATTAAACTATTTGAGCATACACACACCACATTAGAGTGATAAACTGAGTCAGTTTGTGGGTTATAGGTAAGTCATCCATAGCTTGTATTATTGCATTAGGAGTCTTGTTTACTTTTGCATGCATTAGTGGGTGATATTTATCTATTTGAGTTTCTGAGATCTTTCTTGTGCTATTACAATCATATGGATAAGAGGGATGTAGGTGGAAATATGCTTATATGTATGCGCATGCCTGTCAATGGGATCTAACGACACGTATATGCATATGTATAAATATACCACACATACACACTTATCGACATGATGGTAACGTAAATGGATGTAAGTAAATCGGATGTGAACATATATATATATATATATATATATATATATATATATATAGTATATACATGTATCCATATGTATATGCATATCGATACAAGTGTATGTTGGAAAATGGACATGCGCATATAGATTCATCGATATGGTATACCTATATATATGTGTACATAGAGGTGTATACAATTGTATATATATATCTTGTATAATGTGTTTATTATAATTATATTGCCTATATGCTTATATAAATATATATATCTTGTATAATGTGTTTATTATAATTATATTGCATGTACACTTATATAAATATATATATATATATTGGATGTATGTTGACTGGATTACGATATATATATTTATTTATAAATATATATATGATATTATATCAAAATATATATTAAAATATTATATATATATTGATACGCGAAAGTATTTTAATATATATATGTATATGTATATATTATATACTATATATATAATATTGTAATATATATATTTGGCATATCGAATATGTAATAAGAATTCGACTAATTCTTATTTAATAAGAAGTCGATTTATTGAAGACCTACTTGTGATGATAAATGACCATGGCTAATTTGTGTCGATTTTGGACACCAAGTTAGAAGTCGACTTGGAAATACACACGGCTGCGTGTATGAGCTATGTATCACCAACCAAGACACGTATGAGAGAAACATAGCAATACATTTAAAATATGCAAGATTTGACTTGGTCGATAGAGTAAATGAAAAATACGTGGACTAAGTCCAATGCATTTATATGGTTCAGTCGACTCAACCTATAAACCATTTGATTCATTCTATGTGTTGTAGAAATATCATTGACTTATTCTCATCATCTATAAATCATGCCAACTTAGAGGTTTTGGCGCCACCTCTATTTTCACTTTCGTTTAGATGCCATTTTTGGAGAAATATTCAGATTCTCCATGTTTTGGTTGAAATAGTCTTTTGAATGTTGTCAATTAGAAAGTCGATTTGTTGATGGTTTATGTTGATTATAAGTTGTATCTATCGCCACCTTTATGTTGATTCATTTTTTATGGAACTAGTGTCATTCTTCATGTCTTAACTATAGGATTCTAGAATGTTCGTTGCACTATAAATAGTCGCACCATCTCATTTGTAACACATTCTTATTCTCTCAAGCCCATTCTCATATTCTTGTGTGATCATTATTTGCATTCTTATTCTCATTTTTTTCTATGATTAATATTTACCTTCTTCCATTCATTTGAGAGAGATGCAAAAGTTATTCATCACTTTATTTTATCATTTCTGAGATATACCAGTCATATTCACCTATTTTGAGAGTGGGGAAAGAGTGAACTTTAATAAGAAAGAGGTATCTTATTTATTTGAGAGAAGTGTGCCATCAACAATAGAAAGAGAGGGAATTACTTTGAGAAGTCGAGATCGACAGTTTACTATTGGAGAGGGCAGCAATATTTTCATTAATTGGGATAAGCAATAACAGGCATGGGGATCTCTTCTTGTTTTTGTTTACTTAAAATTATTGTGTTTCCTGATTTACCTAAATTGTCTTTTTTGTTTGTGCAATAGAAGTATTTAAGAATGTTTTGGAAAGGGAAATTGAAGCTTTATAACTATTTTTATATTGTGATTGTAAGATATTCATAATAGGAGAATGGTGCTTACACTAGTTATTATTTACTACGCTTGATTGAATGCAAGTGTCACTTGAGGTACACCCAGCTAAGTTATTAATTTAACTAGGAAATCTTGTGTTATTCCCAGGATAGTTATCCAGTATGGGAGGGAGTTTGTGTACTTACTTGTTACATGGATTCATTTCTAGTAGATTAGTATGTTGTAGGTTAGTTTGGGATGACAGATTATCCATTGGAGGACAATATCAATGTGTAGTGTAAGATAACCTTAATTCAAATCGGCCCTAAGTAGTGTGTGTGATAGATGACTCTCAGTCATTTGCTGAATATAACACTTTGGCCAAAGTAGTGCAATGTTTGAGACTCCACTAAAGATTGTGTGACTATTGAGACTACTTTGTCAGTTCACTGTGATCTATTATTACATGCTAGTTCAAGAATGTGGGATTACAAGGTTCTAGTTATGTAGGACACAGCACTATGCTCAGTTGGTTGTCATTAATGGTTACTCTACCAATCTCTTCATCAAAGAGAATGGTCATCTATCAAATGATAGATGTGTGGGAGACTGCATTAAGAATCTTTGGTTGGTGGAAAAGTGCCTGAGTGATGCTTCTCCTCCACAGCAAGCAATAGAAGAACCAAGATTTGAAAGGAAGGGTCATGGACCATCTTACAACTAATTTTTCTAAAGCTCTATGAGTTATGTATGTATTTGTATGTTTTCATACTTTGATGTTTATATGAAAATAAAAGGAATTCATGTTGTAATATGTATTGCTTTTTGATTGGAAATTATCAATAAAAGAAGAGAAAATTTTATGTATTTGTATGTTTTCATACTTTGATGTTTATATGAAAATAAAAGGAATTCATGTTGTAATATGTATTGCTTTTTTATTGGAAATTGTCAATAAAAGAAAATAAAAAATTTATTACAGTGGATTTGTTACTTTTTTATTTACTCGTTTGGTGTGAATTGAGAAATTTTTACTTTGTGCAAGGGTTAGTACATTAAATGTGGTATCAGAGCTACCAAGTTCTACACTAAAACCTATGAGCTCATTATGCAACAATGTGTAAACCTTATTAGAAGATAATGGTTGAAAATTTCTTGTGCCAAAACAGCAAGAGAAAAGAACTTAAAAGGAATATGAGATCCGTAGTAACTTGTGTAAATTGGGACTAGTTAAGAGTCATCCCTGGAGTAGGAACTCCTAAACCAACAACTTATTATAGTCCCTATAAATGTGGAAGATTATGCAATTGGGTTATGTAGGAAGGTTAGGAAGAATAACCAATATATACCTTTATCCTACAAAATAGATATATGACTCTAAGGGAATGAGAATAAATGAGATAACCCCTTAAGAGTAGCAACTATAGTTGTAAAGAGTCAAGGATTCTTGAATTTAGTGAAAATACCTACAAATCTATGTGTATACAATGTCAACAGAAAATAAATCAAAGTAGGAAGTCAACAAAGGAGGTATCCACAAGATTGGAAAACTCCTGACATAAATCTAATTTTTTGTATAAAGGATAATATCTTGCAAGAATAGAGTTAGTACCTAGGAAAAGAGGAAAGACTAGAATGGACAGAAAAAAGAAATAAAAAAAGAAAAAAAGTAATCAACGACGTTGGCAAGGTTCTACCAACCAAAATCAATAAGATTATTGGAGTTTGATTAAGATGAGAAAAGAAACCAAAAAACTTCGGTATCTCTAAAGCTTATGAGAGAGGATTCCAATAATTGGAATAAATTCACTTGAAAAGGTTGGATTAACCAAAGGTTTGGAAAGTACATAGATAGGTTGAAGTATAAGATGAACTCACCTACATGTGTGTGAAAATCAACATGCATTTGAAGGTTCCAAAAGGAAAGGGGATAAAATATGGCACTATGTTTCAAAATAATAGAAGTTGCAAGGGAAAAAAAACTCTAAGTAGAAAGGTACATCAACCAATGAGGCTTTGTGGGTATGTATATTCCTCCACTAAAAGGGATATTGGAAAGAGAGTGGGAATATTAGTGTGCCTCTCAACTTCAAAGTTGTTGATTATTCATTAGATCTCCTATTGGATGATCCAAAATGTTGAATCTATGAGATAGAAAACAATGATGAATCTAAATTTGGGAAAAGTATATTCAAGGTATGCCATGAGGCAAGGTAAAGGCAATGGAAATGCAAGGAATGACAAATCATTTCAAAGAAGCAAGTGTTTGCTAGGAGTTCAACTTTAAGTAGAACAAAATTTGTGGAAACACTAAGGGGGGAAGAAAGAGAAATTATTTACATGGATTGAGTACCCCACCCAATGAAAAATATAGATATTTTTTCAATTTGGAAGAACTAATGACTTCTTAGCAAGTTATGATGTCAATTAAGTCATACATTTTATGACCACAAGGAAAAAGGTATTGGGATTTTCAGAGAGAGATAAATTGTTGGGGATAAGGAGGGTTTGTCATCATAGAACAGATGTCTAAGACAATAGTGTCTTAGTGATTTTCATTTCTTCAAATCACATCAAAGACACAAACTATGTCATAAAGCAAAAATAGGCACAGTGGATCCCCCATTGATCCTTCTGAGAAAATTAAATGCAAACAAGTAACAGATTCAACACCAGCAAAGATTCAAAATATAGAATCAGACAACATGAAAGACAAACATATGGACACATAGATTTATGTGGGGAAAACCCTTTTGGGTAAAAAACCTCACCCTCTAAAACACTCAGCTCAATTGTATTATTCAGCAACAAATAGTTACAATACAATCTCAGAGCTATGCTCTTCAGAAGTTTACATCTTGTCCATCTGGAGAATGCAGGCAACATCAAAAATATAGAATCCTAGCACTGTTACAATGTTTTCACAAGACATATAGTGAAGATTCCCTTTAGCTCCTCAGCCCACTCACACAGCCAGCCTTTCAGCCAGCACAGCCTCATGGCCTCTCAAGTTCACATCTTCTTAGTTTTGTGGCACTCAATGTTAACGGTTACAATGCCTTAGCATACCGTTCTTACACACTTTGCCACACTTCGTGACTATTTTCCAAATGTATTCGACCGTTACAAGTCATACAGTAGATTCACCTCTACAACCAACCAATCAGGTACCATTATTATGCACCTTTCTTCTGACAGAAAAATCTGATCGCATCTGACTAAGTCGCCCTACAATCACGCATCGATCCATCCAGGCATTAATTCTCTTAACCACAATCGGATCTTGTCAACCACAAAATCTGAGCCTTGCAGTTAATGCATTCACCACTCCAGACTTCGGCCAATCAGTCGTTGATATCTTTCCACACGTCACCATCCTAATCATTTGCCACTTCCAGTCAACCGAGCAGTCAATCCCTCAAGCTCCTTCTACCACGCTATCATTGAGCTTAGGTTGACCACCTACAGCATGGAGGTAACCACCATGGCTTACCGTGCCACCATGACATGGCCAAAATGCCATCATGGTGGAGCGGTAAGCAGTCATTGCTTAACCGCCAGCCGATCACCGCAACCACCACGGCTACACCGAGCACCACCCATGGTAAGGCGATAACCGCAACCTAACCGCCACCCTTCAACCACCACTGCCACTACGCCACCGTGCCACCAACGAGCAACCTCCATGGTAAGGAGGTAAGACTTCGCTCCACCAACGCGCCACTAATCGCGCTACCATGCCACCTCCGAGCGACCCCTGCAGTAAGGAGGTAACCACCACGTGGATCACCGAGCCTTCACCGCGCCACCGCCAAGCAAGGAAAAGACTACCGCGGTAAGGCGGAAACACCACCCAACCGCCAGACCAAGTACGGTAAAGCGGTAAACCGCTCAACTGCACCACTAAATAAAGTTTGCAACAGTGCAGTGGTAAAGGCCAGAAATGAGGAGAAATCGCCCAAGTCTTCAAGGGATAAACTAGAAAGTTGAGGCATAATTTTCCAACAATATCCCACTTGACAAAGACTTACTAGCTTCCTCCAAACTCAAACAAGGACCAGCACAATGCTTTCATGCTCCAACAGAGACACCTACAATGACATCCAATATGTCCACCAACTCAGGTAACGTCTCCAGACATCCACCACGGGAAAAAGGAACAAGCCAAGGCATATATCCACCAATCTCTAGAACACAAGAATCAGATCCTTCAGGCGGAAAAGGCACCACAGCAGCAGCAACAAATAACTCAAACGTGAACACAGATATGAAGCCATTCTCTAGAACAAGATAAAACATCAGCTAGAATAGCAACCAGGAAAATGACTGCTACCATCCAACTGATCAAACCCACGCAACTAAAAACCAACACCCACAGCTCATGCTATTTCATCCAATCACCCATACCTCAAAGGTATGCACATCAGTAAACTCATGCCCGCAGCACAAGCAACCCATCAATCACAAATACAAGCTCCAAGTGTCAACCAGTCGAAGAAGACCAAACACATCCAAGAACTCTTACTGCAAGGGCAATTGCCAAATCTAAAAGATCAACGGTATAACAATTCTACCAATCTCTGCACATAGAAAAATGTAACCATGAAGTTTTGGGGAACATCCACACTGATATGCACAACCTGCAACCACCTACTTCAAGAAACTTTTCTCTCAATAGTCTTCCACAGTTCTTCCAAGGTTCTCCATATCTTACAGGAGGCACAAGAACCTTCTTGTCATCACCCAAGTGACAACACATAACCACAAACTAGTGACCAACATGGCTCCACATAGATATCTCACATCTAAAGTTATATGAACATACAGGAAGAAAATATCAGATTGGAGAGAAATTACAAATCATAATGTGTAGCATCCTTCTACATACACTTCTAAATGCCAGTTGTGTCAAGAATTATCTTATTCACATCCCAAGGGAAATTCCATCACAACACCCAATAGTTCCATGGATGTAAGCATCTCAAAGAGGATCAAACTAACCCATATAAACATTTCCTATCAGTCCTTAAAAGCATAAGGAGATACACTATGTTGTCCACCTTTCACTATGGATCCTCCAGAATCTCAAAACAGAAACTCAAGATTTATATCTATGAAAGAAAAGCATAAAACACATCTGAAAGATATAATGGGAAAATACCTTTCAAATAAACTTCATTGTCAAGTAGACCAAGAGGAAAAAGACGCTCCTTCAGGATAAAATAGCCACCATGACTCATCCAAAAGCAATATCCACATTGGTCTTTGTTGAGCTCGTGTTCAACCAAGGTGTAGGATACTTGGACTTTTCAACTGTAAACAACACCATTCTCAAAGGAATTCTAGCCTCACCTTATTCTCCATGCATCCATGAGCACCATAAATATGTCATCTCATGCTAACTCCAAACTACATTACTGTGCTTAACATGAAGTTATCAAGCATATGACCAATGCACTCAAAACACAGAGAAACCCCAGACCATTGTCAAAGTTGCAAACCTAGGAACAGGAACTTATCATGACACCATGATCTTACCATCCCCCTTAGGAGATACCATGCTTCAAGTGAACAGAATATGGTCTCAAGAGAAATGCATCATGCCAAAACTCTAATGCATAAGCAAGAGTATACATGACATCAAGCAAACAGACTCTAAACCAACATCACCTATCAAACACCACCAGCACCTCAACTAAAGACTTGCAAGAGTCCTCCATGGCTCCAAGATGCTACACATCTTTAAATAATGCCCCTGCAAATGTGAAAGAACTCTTATGTAGCAACAGGATCTAAGAGTCCTTCCTAGAAACATCTGCAACACCAAAGAAGATCATCCACCACCAAGTGATGAATCCACAGTCACTGCTAAAGCTCCCACTAAACCGTGACACTGAGCTTTCCAAGCATCATGACCGACCATCTATTGATCCAAACAACCTCTAGGTACAACCGACAACAAGTCCATCGAACAACAATGTCGAACAACACCAAGATCACCAGATCACACAGACCACACCATCACTATCAAAAGATTACACAAGCCAGTGTATCAAGCTCTCCATGACATCATGATTCACATGCTACTGGTCCATAACCGACTATTCTGGTACTCAAGTGTCATTCCTCCTCTCATCTTGAAACAACCATGCCAATGCACAAGTGACCACAGAAAAGGTCAGCTTACAGATCTGCAACACCACAGAAGCAACCTTGTGGATATAGACAGTCCACTTCCAAGGTATCTCACTGCATCCAATGGGTAGCTAATCCACCAGCTACACAATTCAGAGATCCACTTCAATTCCTTCAAATCTATCATCGCATTGGAAACTACAAAACTGAGATCATCAAAGAGAACAGCCAAAGCAGACAAACATGACTCAAACACCAGATCAACAATAGATCTGATTTGCCAATCACGTCCACAACTCAAGCATCATAGTCTAGGAAACCAACAAAGCAAACACCACAAGATTTTTGAATGAAAAACACAACCAACACTCCTATGCAGAGAATAAATCACACCTCCTCAAAACATGTCGAACTACAACTATCTCATCCAGTCACACCCCAAAAGCCGGGGTCTAGAAAAATAGTTGAACAGTAGCTCCACAAACCACAAGTTTTCCTTGACTGTGTAAACCCTGCACAACTGGACAACTCAGGAGTCTGCACACAACCATCACGATTAACCAGAAAAATGAAAATAACATGAATATGTATCATAGACTTTTTAGGAAATTTTACAGAAAACCCATCAGAACCAAAGACATGAAACTGAAACATGCTAGTACAAGGTACAGGTAAACAGGAACAGTAGGCCCATTTCATACTAGTTCTAAAACCACAACCATGTACAGGCATACGAGAGATCCAGGCTATATAGAAGTTTCAAACCATCCACGATCAACTTCATAGCCTTCATGCAACCAGGGCAACAGAGAAACCGCCTTCAGTGCTAAGTCTGAACACCCAACACAAGCACGATACTCCATGGTTGAACAACAGCCCAAGCAACTCCATACCACCAGGAAGCTTATCACACAGACACCTAGTATTGTACCATGCTCTGTTGCAACACAACCATAAGCATACCTCATGCCCTTTGCATCAAAATCATTTGCTGCCAAAAAGGAGCCTCAGACCACATCGCCAAAATATAATCAACTCCATAATCTCCAGCATCTTTCAAGCTGCATGTTGAATCAAAGAAGCAGGAACTTCTACTCATCGAAAGGGTCAAGTAACAAAAAATTCCTCCATATTTCCTCAAGCTTTCCAGGCTAAGAAATCTTCACAAGAGAAATACCCAGAACTTCAGTAACCAAGAGAAGGCTCTGATACCACTTGTTGGTATCATGAACAAGCCTTGACATCCCTTAACCAGCTCTGATACCACTTGTTGGGGATAAGGAGGGTCTTTCATCATAGAACGGACATCTAAGACAGTAGTGTCTTAGTGATTTTCATTTCTTCAAATCACATCAAAGACACAAACTATGCCATGCGGAAATAGGCATAGTGGATCCCCCATTGATCCTTCTAAGAAAAGTAAATGCAAAAAAGTAACAGATTCAACACCAGCATAGATTCAGAATATAGAATCAAACAACATGAAAGACAAACATATGGACACATAGATTTATGTGGGGAAAACCCTTTCGGGTAAAAAACCCCACCCTCCAAAACACTCAACTCAATTGTATTATTCAGCAACAAACAACTACAATACAATCTCAGAGGCTATGCTCTTCAGAAGTTTACATCTTGTCCATTTGGAGAATGCAGGCAAAAACAAAAATACAAAATCCTAGCACTGTTACAATGTCTTCACAATACATATAGTGAATATTCCCTTTAGCTCCTCAGCCCACTCACACATCCAACCTTTCAGCTGGCACAACCTCATGGCCTCTCAGGTTCACATCTTCTCAGTTTTGTGGCACTCAATGTTAACAATTACAATGCCTTAGCATACCGCTCTTACACACTTCTCCACACTTCATGACTACTATCCAAATGTATTTGACTGTTACAAGTCATACATTACATTCACCTCTACAACCAACCAATCGGGTGCCATTATTATGCACCTTTCTTCTGATAAACAAATTTGATCGCATCTGACTAAGTCGCCCTGCAATCACGCATCGGGTCATCCATGCATAAGTTCTCTTTGCCACAATCGAATCCTATCAACCACCAAATCCAAGCCTTACAGTTAATGCATTCACCACTCCAGACTTTGGCCAATCATTCGTTGATATCTTGCCACGCGTCACCATCCTACTTGTTCACCGCTTCCAATCAAGTCAGACCGGTCAACCGAGCAATCAATCCCTCGAGCTCCTTCTACCACACTACCATCAAGCTCAGGTTGAACGCCCATGGTATGGCGGTAAATGCCATGCCAGATCGCCATGGCTTACCGTCCTATCGTGACATGGCCAAAAGGCCATCACGGTGGAGCAGTAAGCGATCTTCGCTTAACCGCTAGCTAATCGCCGCTGCCACCGTGGCTACACCGAGCACTTCCCACGATAAGGTGATAAGATCAACCTAACCGCCACCCTTCAACCACCATACCACCATGCCACTGATGAGCAACCTTCACAGTAAGGAGGTAATTCTTCGCTCCGCCAGTGCACCGCCAACCGTGCTACCGCCCCACCTCCGAGCGACCCCTGCAGTAAGGAGGTAATCGCCATGCAAACCATCGAGCCTTCACTAGGCCACCGCCAAGTAGGGAAGAGACCACTATGGTAAGGTGGAAACACCTCCCAACCATCGAACAAAGAAAAGTGGCCTATGGTAAAGTGGTAAACCGCTCAACCACGCCACCAAAGAAAGCTTGTAGCGGTGCAGCGATAAAGGCCAGAAACAAGGAGAAACCGCCCAAGTCTTCAAGGGATCAACCAAAAAGTTGAGGTATAATTTCCCAACATAAATGGAAAGGTTAAGGATTATAACCTTTTATCATCCCATACCTTATAATTATTTGATTGAAAGATCTAGGTTACTCACGAATTGAAAGAAAGTGTCTCTACACTCTTATATATATTATATGGGGGATTTAGATAGCGGTGTTATTTCTATATATAAGTAGTAATACTACATATTATGAATATATTCATGTTGTAAAGTGACTTGACACTAGAGCTTATTATGCTAAGAGACCTAGGGATGATAAGGTTTAGCTATTAAGCCATAGAGATGGTATGAAAGATAAAAAAGGATGTGATGCTATGCAAACACATAAATTATCTTTACTTGATTAATCACTTGATTACTACCTTACTCTTGAAAGAAACTTTAGGTTTAAGAATAACCTAATTGGGATAATAAGTTCATTCAAATGAAGAGAGAGACCTTAGGATAAGATTTAACCTATTGAGTTGGGTTATGTACTAGACTACTCATTAACACCTCTAAGTTGGGAATAACTTGATTGAGTTGTATATTTGGTCTTGATTAGGACATATAGGGGTAGAGAAACCTATAGCATCAGACTAGTCAATGATTGAGGACTCTATCCTTAGAATTGGAAGGGAATATTGAGTTTGAGATTCGCCCATGAGAATGTGTAATCACTTGAGCTTATGAAATTCTATATGAGTGGAAAAATAGGTGGGATACCTAGTGAGTTTAAGTAGCTACTTGGTTAATTACTTAACACCTTTGAAAGGAAGTCATATTGATGACAAGAGTCTACTTTGAGTGGCTCTTATATTAAAATGGATACACTCTCAAAGGGAAACATCTATTGTTATGTTGGTACATCATAGAATTTTCACTTAGCATGAAATATTGGAAAATTTTACTGGGTGAAAAGAACATCGGGATTGTTACTTGTGCTCAAATGGGATATACCAAAGTTGGGACTCTCCTATATTATTAAGTGAATTCATGGAGCTAACAAGGAAATTTTGTGCTTGGTAATTAGATATGCAATTAAATTTTATATCTTCTAGGGACCAACATGAATGAACAAGGATTAATACTCGAAATTAGTACCAATTTTATGATGAAAACTAGATTGAGTTAAAAGATGAATTGCATCTTTGTAAATAATCCTAGGATGGAAGAAATCCAAGTTGTGGATGTCCTAAGACAAATGAGATTTATCTCCGCAAAACTCTTAACCATTATTATTTGGAAATTAAAGGAGGTGTGAGATCATAAAATGGGTTTTCACTTAGTCAAAGAATAGACTATTATTGGATATAAAAGAACCTATGTACCTAAAATTTTGGAAGATTCATGAATGAAATGAGGAAATTAATTTTAGAGTTAGGACATTGGAATGATAAAGTGAATTGTCAGATGAGAAACAATTATAATCTAAGAAAAGATAGAGTAAGGTGTTGCAAAGTATGTAGAAAGTTATTGTCTAGTATGTTAGGAAATGAAGACCGAATGTCATCATTGGTAGGTCATGTATACTCTCTTGATATTTTGAGGGAAAGTGGTAAAACACAAGACAAATCAATCTGCCTATGTTGGTAAAACTAACATAATGTTCTAGTGGACAACTCATCAAAGTAACCAACGCTATTTGGAAACTTGAATTATAGGATTTTGGTCCCAAATAATATATTATGGGGAGTAGTTGCTTAGTATTCTTGAGAAGGTTATTTCAATTTTGAATGAGAAAAGAAATGGTAGGGTTGTGCAAACCATGATCATACTATGAAACATTCAATTGAGAAAATATGCAATATATTATTATAGTCAAATAAACGAAAATGGTAGACTAAATCTTGAATGATTTATAAACTTCTAACATTGAAGTTTGGACCATTATATGTAAGGAAAGGTTGGAAAACCATAGAATTGATAGAATGTCAAAAAGGAATAATAGATCGAAGTGATCGATGAAACTTTGTCGATACAAAGTTTAGTATGAAGCAGTATTGGGATTTGACAAGTGTCCAGGAGAAATGTTATGCTCGAGATGGACAAGAAATAATGAGAAAGTACTTTATGGAAAGGAAAACGGATGTGTAAGTGACGGATGAACTTGGTTTATGAGTTTTCTAAAAGTGTAAATACCAAAGGGGAAGGATGGGACCCACAATGTAGTGTACAATGCACCAACATTCCTTAACTATTTGGATTATACTAAGGATAAACTCATGGGCCAATGATTTATGTTCACTATATTTTACGTGTTATAGTTACTATTGTATCTAGGATGTGTATATATGATAGTGTAATAAATCTCTTTGGGAGAGTGAGTATGTGTAAGACATACGAGATTTCCCTATGTGATAGTGAGGGCACTCGAAGCAAGGTCTAGGAAGGACAAGGTTGCTAAATAGGATGAATGTTTTATAAATCTTACATTTTTGAGGATAGTAAGTAAAACTTTATTTGACTTTAACTATATGTTAAAAGGTTATTGATCATCGGGGACGATGATTCACAAGGGGGGAAGTATGTTACATCCCAATTGTGAAGTTACTATTTATTATTACTACATAGGGTGAATATGAATAGAATGTGAATTTTGGAGATGAATAGATTATGCTTATACCTTCTTATCAGTATGAATGTTATCTCATTTGATGTTGTCTCATTTGATATTACCTTAGTTGATGTTATTCATGGTGAAATATTGAATATATGTGAATGGAAGGTCAATGAATTATTATTATTCTAACTTTGGAAAAGTTTATGTATATTGAATATGTTATGAATAATTAACTATCATAGGCATGTGTTAGTGGTTGTAGGTAAATTTCCATTTCTCTAGGAGGAGGGGAAGTATCACTCAGGAGAAGATCTTGGTCGGGTGACCAGTAAAAGTAAACTATCTAAGCATACACACACCACATTAGAGTGATTAAACTAAGTCAGTTAGTGAGTTATAGGTAATTCATCCATAGCTTGTATGATTGCATTAGGAGTCTTGTTTACTTATGCATGCATTAGCGGGTGATGTTTATCTATTTGAGTTTCTGAGATCTTTCTTGTGTTACTAAAATTATATGGATTAGAGGGATGTAGGTGGAAGTATGTTTATATGTATGCACATGTGTGTCAATGGGATCTAATGACACGTATATGCATATGTATAGATATACCACACATAAACACTTATGAACATGATGGTAACATAAATGGATGTAAGTAAATTGGATGTGAACATACATATATATATATACATATATGTATAGTATATACATGCATCCATATGTATATTCATATCAATACAAGTGTATGTTCAAAAATGGACACACACACACATATATACATATGCATTCATCGTGTATAATGTGTTTATTATAATTATATTGCATGTACAGTTATATATATATATCGGATGTATGTTGACTGGCTTACAATATATATTATATGAAAATATATATTAAAAGATTATATATAGATATATATATATATTAATACATTAAGGTATTTTAATATATATATATATATGTATGTATGTATATACTATATACTATATCTATATATAATAATAATATATATATATTTGGCATAATAAATATGTAATAAGAATTCGACTAATTCTTATTTAATAAGAAGTCAATTTATTAAAGACTACTTGTGACGATAAATGACCATGGCTAATTTGTGTTGATGTTGGACACCAAGTTAGAAGTCAACTTGTAAATACACACAGATGTGTGTATGAGCTATGTATCACCAGCCAAGACAGGTATGAGAGAAACATAGCAATGTGTTTAAAATATGCAAGCTTTGACTTGGTCAATAGAGTAAATGGAAAAGACATGGACTAAGTCCAACAGATTTATATGGTTCGGTCAACTCAACCTATAAACCAGTTGATTCATTCTATATGTTGTAGAAATATCTTTGACTTATTCTCATCATCTGGAAATCGTGCCAACTTAGAGGTTTCGACGCCACTGGTGCAGGGGCACCCATAGGTTATTTTATACCTCCAAGGGGTCAAAAGTTGATATTTTGTTTTGTTTGAGTTGTTTACATGTAATAAGGTCTTCTAATACTATTTCATGTGTGTTGGAGTCTAATCTAGGTCATTAGGTGAATGGAAGTGTATAGTTGCAAAAAGTGTCAATGTTGCACAATGTTGTCAAATTGCACATTGGTGGAATATCAACAGTTGTAATTTGGAAAGTTGGTTGAGAACCATTGGAAAATGGTTGTAAATGTTTAAAAAGGCCTTATATGGTTGACACAAAGGTTAGGATGATGAAATGATGAGGAAACATTGTGTATTTGAAGTTTTGATAAATGAAACCCTTGTTTTTATGCATTTTTCCTCTAACAGACTTGTTCTTTCATGTGGTATGGTCTGTACGACCTGTGTACAACCTACAAGTGGTATGGTTGGAAATATAATTGAATTATCTTTGATTTTGTTTTGGTTTGGTTAAATTTCATCCATGTTTGACTAAGTTACAAGCATTTTTTGTGAAAATTGTCTGAAAGTTGTCCTACGGTTTGCAGTCACATAGAAAATGTCATAACTCTTGTTTCGACCATTAGATATTTATAAAAAAATTGAAAAAAGTTTTGTGACTATATTATATTCAACCTCATTGGAGTGATTGGCTTCATTAGGTGTTTTTTGAAAGTTATGAATGATAGTTTGTTGCATTTCACAGTGAGGCAGCCTTGGGTTTGATCAATGAACACCTTGTTTTGCCTATTCCATACAAAACAACCCTACTTAATTTTAACATATGTCTATTAAGGGCCAAAGTAGTATTCCAAATAGGTCTTACATTTTTAATATCAGGTCTACAATGAAAGTTATGACCAAGAAACCCAAATTGTTGCCTCCATGTTTTAGGCTTTAAGAGCAAGTTGTCAAGAATGAACAAGAATGCATATTTTCACCATTTGTTTTGAAACCCTGTTTGTGATGTTTTAAGTTTGTTGTGAGTGAGGCCTTTGTATCTACATCAAATTTTTATCAGAGCCCAAAGATCTGGCTAAGGAAGTTATGGGAGTTTATGTATTGTCTTTTTTTTACAAGTTGAAGGAAGAGCCTAGATACCAAAAAACTAGGCCAAGGGAAAAGAAAGGGGGATAGGGTGAGGTATCAAGAATACAAGAAGCATTGAGAAGAAGAAATGTGAAAGAGAATTTCTTGAGAAATAAAAATGGAAATTTTGAGAAGATTCATCTGTGGAGACTTGCAGAGTAAGGAGTTACCACGCAAGAAGAAACAAGAGAAAAGTGAGATGAAGAAGAAAAATGAGAAGGAAAAACAACTAAATGTTAAGCAAGAGATAATAGATTTGAGGTATGCCTTGGAAAAAATGAAATAAATTCAAGAAAAAATGGATCTTGAGATGCAGCAGTGTCTTGAGAAGGTAACACAAGAAAGTGGTTGGAATTTACCAATAAGAAAGAGGATAAAGTGGCCTATCAGGAAGATCATTCAACAGAGAAAAATTCAAGAAAGGACAACAAAACCAGACATTGGAGAGTCTTTTTTGATGATGGGAGAGCCTAAGCCATCTGAGGAAGAGGGAAAATTTGAAGAAAATGGGTCCCTTGAGGCTCAAAATTTTATTTATAACAATACTTGTTAGTATATGTTTACAGGTGTAGCAGATGAAAATGAAGATGGAAAAGAGTCTAAAGAAGGAGAAGAAGTGCATACAATGTATGAAGATGGTTATATAAATGTAGCACACTATGGGGATGAAGATGTTTACAAAACAACCGAGGTAATGGTTGTATTTTTTATTTTATGGATGATGAATATGCTAACATATTGTATACCAATGATGAAGATGAAGACATAGATTGTGGTATTGAGGCATATGAACAAGAACTAGAGTTTTGGAACCTTGAAGTTGAGAAGATGCTCAATAAGGGATGGTGCAAGAAGAAGAAGAAAGATCCAGGGAAATTCAGGATTGCAGAACATAAATTGAAGGACAAGTTGCAGAAGAATTGGAAGACCAAGAAGAGAGGGAAGACCTGCACTCAAGTGGACTTGAGTTATTTTTCCTCTGGGGAGTATGGTGCAGGAGCACCCACAGTTTTTTTTTTTTGAGTTTTTTACATGTAATAAGGTCTTCTAATACCATTTCATGTGTGTTGGAATCTAATCTAGGTCATTAGGTGAATGGAAGTGTCTAGTTGCAAAAAGTGTCAATGTTGCACAATGTTGTCAAATTGCACATTGGTGGAATATGAACAGTTGTAATTTGAAAAGTTGGTTGAGAACCATTGGAAAATGGTTTTAAATTTTTAAAAATGCCTTATATGGTTGACACAAAGTTTAGGATGATGAAATGATGAGGAAACATTGTGTATTTGAAGTTTTGATAAATGAAACCCTTGTTTTCTATGCATTTTCTTGTAATAGTCATGTTATTTCATGTGGTATGGATCTGTACGAGCTATGTACAACCTACACATGGTATGGTTGGAAATATAATTGAGTTAACTTTCATTTGGTTATGGTTTGGTTAAATTTCATCTACGTTTGAATAAGTTACGAGCATTTTTGTGAAAACTGCCTGAAAGTTGTCCTACGGTTTGCAGTCACATAGAAAATGTCATAACTCTTGTTTCCACCATTAGATCTTTATAAAAAAATTGAGGAAATTTTTATAACTATATTATATTCAGCCTCATTTGAGTGATTGGATTCATTAGGTGTTTTTTGAAAGTCATCAATGATAGTTTGTTGCATTTCACAATAAGGCAGCCTTGGGTTTGATCAATGAACGCCTTATTTTTCTTGTTCCGTACAAAAAAACCCTAATTCATTTTAACATATATTTAGTAAGAGCCAAAAGGGTATTCCAAACAGGTTTTAAATTTTTAATATCAGGTATACAATGAAAGTTATGACCAAAAAACCCAAATTGTTTCCCCCATATTTTGGGCTTTAAGAGCAAGTTGTCAAGAATGAACAAGAATGCACATTTTCACCATTTGTATTGAAACCTTGTTTTTGATGTGTTAATTTTGTTGTGAATGAGTCATTTTTCTTTGCATAATTCACCTCTATTTTCATTTTCCTGTAGATGTCATTTTTAGAGAAATATTCGAATTCTCCCTGTGTTGGTTGAAAAAGTCTTTTGAATGTTGTCAATCAAAAAGTTGATTTGTTGATGGTTTATGCTAAGTCTAAGATTTATCTATCACCACCTTTATGCTGATTTATTTTTCATGAAATTGGTGTCATTATTCATGCCTTAATTATAGGATTCCAAAATGTTGGTTGCACTATAAATAGTCACACCATCTCACTTGTAACACATTCTTATTCTCTCAAGCCCATTTTCATATTCTTGTGTGATCATTATCTGCATTATTATTCTCATTTCATTTTGTGATTAATATTTACTTTATTCCATTCATTTGAGAGAGACATAGAAGTTAATGATCACTTTCTTTTATCATTTATGAGATATACCAACCATATTCGCCTATTTTGAGAGTGATGAAAGAGTGAACTTTAGTAAGAAAGAGGTATCTTATTTATTTGAGAGAAGTGTATCATCAATAATAGAAAGAGAGGGAGTTAATTTGAGAATTTGAGATCAACTATTTACTATTGGAGAGGGCAGCAATATTTTAATTAATTGGGATAACTGGTAATAGGCATGGGGATCTCTTCTTGTTGTTGCTTACTTAGAATTAATGTGTTTTCTGATTTACCTGAATTGTCTTTTATGTTTGTGTAATAGAAGTATTTAAGAAGGTTTTGAAGAGGGAAATTGAAGCTTTATAGTTGTTTTTATATTGTGATTGTAATATATCCATAATAGGAGAATTGTGCTTATACTAGTTATTATTTACTAGGCTTGATTGAATGCAAGAGTAACTTGAGGTAAACCTAACTAAGTTATTAATTTAACTAGGAAAGCTTGTGTTACTCCTGGGATAGTTAATCCAGTATGGGAGGGAGCTTGTGTACTTTTTATATGGATTCATTTCTAGTAGATTAGTATGTTGTAGGTTAGTTTGGGATGACAGATTATCCATTGGAGGACATTACCCATTTGTAGTGTAAGATAGCCTTAAGTCAAATCGGCCCTAAGTAGTGTATGTGATAGATGACTCTCAATCATTTAATGAATATAACACTTTGTCCAAATTAGTTTAATATTTGAGACTCCACTAAATATTATGTGACTATTGAGACTACTCTGTTAGTTCATCGAGATCTATTATTACATGCAAGTTCGAGATTGTGGGATTTCAAGGTTCTAGTTATGTAGGACACAACACTATGCTCAGTTGGTTGTAGTTAATGGTTACTCTACCAATATATTCATTGAATGGAATGGCCATCTATCGAATGATAGATGTGTGGGGGACCACATCAAGAGTCTATGGTTGGCGAAAAAGTGACTGAGTGATGCTTCTCCTCCATAGCAGGCGACAGAAGAACCAAGATTTGAAAGAAAGGATCTTGGATTGTCTTACAATTATTTTTTCTAAAGCTCTATGAGCTATGTATGTATTTGTATTTTTTCATACTTTAATGTTTATATGAAAATAAAATGAATTCATGGTGTAATATGTATTGCTTTTTTATTGGAAATTATCAATAAAAGAAAAGAATTTTTTTATTACAATGGGTTTGTTACTTTTTTATTCACTTGTTTGGTGTAAATTAAGAAATTTTTAATTTGTGGAAGGGTTAGTACATTACAAATCCCATGCTTTTTTCCCACCATTGTGCTAGCCACGGTCACTAGGTTTTGTAGTTTAAACTCAGGTCTAACCTCCATTCTTCAATTTTTTAGCTATCTTTTATCTAGGTTTTGGGGATTGGATACTTGAGGGGGTTTTTTAATTTTGATTCTTGTGGTACTATGGCTTTCGATGGCTACATTATTTACTACCATATTCTCATGAGCTCTAGTTTCATAAATTTTCCCTTCTATTAGCACATTTTCCTCTTCATGGTCTTCAAGAGCTTCTCCTTAGTCGGGTATGTTTTCCTACTCATGAGCTTCATGAGCTTCTTCAAAATTTGAGCCACTCGAGTGTTTATCCTCTGGGTTTTGAATAAAATAATCCCAACTCAAAGCTGGAACAAATAATTTCAAACCCTCTATGACTAGCAACTTAATTAAACCATGGTGAGCAAGAGAATTTGCATGCCCCTTTTTTACTTCTTTAATCACTCTTTCCAAGGAATGGAACAAATATTAGGGTATATTAACAAGATAATTTTTATGCAAATGGCACAATAATATGAAGTGGTGAGCAAATACATAACTATACCTACCTTGATAGGTAATATACTAGATGATAAATTTGGTAACAATATCCCATGGTTTTAGTAAGGAAGCTCATTTCGTGCCTTAGATGTGCACTATTTCAACAAATTCACCACGTTGCAAAAATTTCTTTCGAAGGGGCTTTAAATATATTACCTTGTTGTATCCCGTAGGGAAGAATGCCTCACCAATATGGGGTAAATCATTGACTTTAACAACCTCAAAGATACCTGGTGTTTATCAAAACCCATAGTAAATTCTAGTGCAATATGGTCGTCAAAACCACGTAACTTTTTGCAAAACACATGCCATCTGGCTTTCCAAATTTTTTTAAGGATTCCTTATTGGCTTTCAATTATGTTATTTTGGAAGGTTCCCTCCTAGTATGGGTTCCTCCCATTTTTTCGTGATAGGAAATTAAGGTGTAAAATAGAAATATTGTAGACAGAAATAGTGATATACTATATAAGTGAAAGGGATGGTAAATGATAAGGAAGGATGACGAGATATGGTTAGGATTTTGTAAACATGGAAATAATGTGTTTTTGTGAGACATATGGGTAGATTTGATAGATTTTAATTAGATTTTTGATGGATTTTACAAGTGCCCTGCCAACTTAGCCAATGATGTTATCCCAGTGTATGCCATTATGATTAACTTATATAATTAAAAGTAGTTAGTATATTTTAAAAGAATAAAACAATGAAAAAAGGTTACCAATTAGAAGAAACACAATCCAACGTGGCTATAGCAGAGAAGGTGGCACAATCACTTGAAGTATGGGTAAGATCCAACATGGATTTTGCATCACGGGTGGAGGATGATGTGTGGAGATGTACATGGCTATGATGATGAGTGGACAATTAGTGAAGATATCTTGCAACCATAATATAGAGTAAAAAATGATAAAGTACAAGACCCGAGTTGGATGTAATGGAACCTCTCTGTAACCAGAATGCATCAATCAAGTTCTAGCATGGAAAAATAAAATGTCATGAACCAAAAGATAAACTAGTCATTTAGGCACGGAGTGGAGTGGTACAAAATATAAATTCATTATGTTGTGTTGAGTTGGAAATATAATTGTGAGGGCCTGATGGAGAGACACATGGAGCAGAAATGTCCAGAGGGGTCCCAAAGCAGTTACTCTAGAATTTGGTGGAAACCATGTTGAGAGTAGAGAATGGAGATGACATACACATGCTAGCTAGATATTATGCTAGCTACAGAAAAAGTCTTGTAAAAGGGTGACAAGAATGATAAATTTCATTTAGAAAGTAGAAAGTTCTTTTTGGATACAAACATTAATTAATTAATTTATTATTATTATTTAATTTTTTATTGACAATAGATCGTTGGTGTCTAGTTTTCAGTTTGTGACTACTTAGAGGTGACAAAAAATTAATTTCCACTACTAAGTTATTTATTTAAGTTATAATCCACCGAAAACATAGTTTTCAAATTATAACCATCCAACAATGCCCAAGGGTTTTTATTGCTATATTTTTATTATTTTTTAATTGAAAAACCTAAAAGGTACTTGAAGAGGCAACAAGAACTCTTTTAAGAATATTGAGTTTCTTCTTTAGACTAGAAATAAAGTTGTCTTTTGAGATAGGTTGCTTGTACAACTTGAGACGATGGCCATGAATAATAAGGGTCATGCGATCAAAGTCAACAATGTGAAGCTTGACTGCACCATTATCGTAGATAACCTCAATCTCATAAGGTCCAAGCCACATGGTATGGAATTTTCCCTTGAAATATTGAAACTTGGAGGAGTCATATAAAAGCACCTAGTCTCTAGTTAAAATGATTGCTTATGGATAAAACGATCAAGAAAAAGAGCACGTTGTTGTTGAACTACTTCTATATGAAAGAGAGCCTATTGACACATTTCATCTAAAGAATGGAGTTTCTCAATTCTTTCATTTTGGGAATCAATAAGATTTAATCCCAATTCCAAAGCACTACAAAAAGTCTTAATTTCAAACTCAATAGACAATACAACCCTCTTACAGTAGACAAGTTCATAAGGTGTAAGACAATGGTAGTCTTCCATGTTGTTTGGTAAGCCCATACTGCTTCGAGAAGTCAAGCTACCCAATATTTTTTATGAAGTGCTATTATTTTGGTAAGGATGTTCTCAAGTTACCTTGCATGCTTGAGTGCTACAACTTCAGACTATGTGGTAACATAATTAGTGCAAACCAAGATGTATTATGTATTTCTGGATAGAGGGTTGATGGGCCCCACAAATTCTAAACCTCATTTTTCAAAGGGTTTGATAGATAGTTGGGGTTACAAAGGCATTTCATCCTAACGCATGGATTAGCCCATGCATTGAAATTTGTAACAATGTTGAACATACCACTTGCAATCCTTGTGAATTGCGGGCCAATAGTGTCCAATAGTAAGAATCTTGTTGGTGGCCCTTTTGGATACAAAATTTCTTCCATAACATGCACGAAGTATGTCGAAGACATCACCCTTAGCTAAACAATGACACATGACATTATTAATGTTGGTACAGAAGATGATTTCATTAATCCATTTATATTACCCACTTAGTCCAACAAGTTTTCACGATATCTGGGAGAGAAATCTAGGGGAAACTTTCAAGTGACTAAATAGTTTGTAATATCTATAGACCATGGACTTTTAACTGAAATCACAAAAAGGCATTCATCTAGAAAGACATCATCGACTAATGTAGGTTCATCCTCATGTTGTAACTTTGATACAAAATTTGAAACAACATTCTCATGACCAAGCTTACAAGTATAGTAATGTCAAATTCTTGTAATAATAATAACCATTTGATGACTCTTCCAATAATGATAGGTTTATTCATTAAAAATTAAATTATAGAATGATCAATATGGATAAACACTTTATAACTAGTGATATAATGATGAAATTTATTAATTACATATACAATAGCTAAAAATTGTTTTTTCAGTTACTTTATAATTTACCTCAGCACCTATGAAACTTTTGCAAATGTAGTATATGGAATAAAAGAGTGCATCATCATTCTAGCCTAGTATAGCTCCCATAAAAGTATTTGAAGCATCACTATGAATATGAAATGGTAGTTCCCAATTCGGCCAATGTAACATTTGTGTAGTAACAATTTTTTCCTTAATTGTTTCAAAGGCTTGTTGACATTTTGGTTTCCATGAGAAGATATTGTCTTTTCCTAACAAGACAAAAAGAGATGGGGCAATTTTACTAAATTTTTAAATAAAATTTTGATAATATCTTGCATGTCCTAAGAAACTATGAACATCTTTATGGCAAGTAGGTGTAGGTAAATCTTGAATCATATGTACTTTTTTAGGATCAAATTTAATACCCTTATAAGAAATGTAATGACCTAACACTATTCCTTCTGTCATTAGAATATGAAATTTTCATGACTAAGGGATATATTAGTATCTTCACATTGTTGAAGATTTTTTTTAATATTTCCTTTAGCTTTCTCATAAGTATTAATATATACAGTAAAATCATCCATATAAACTTCTACACAATCATGAATAAGATCAAAAAAAATACTCAAAACTGTCGTCTAAAAAGTGGCAGGGGCATTACATAGATTGAAATGTAGAATATTGTATGAAAATATTCCCCAAGGACAAGTAAAAGTATTGTTATCTTGATCTTCAAGTGACATCCACATCTGATTGTATTTGTTAAAACCATCCAAGAAAGAAAAGGACTTTTTACCTACAAGAGTATCAAGAACTTGATCAATAAATGGTAATGGAAAATGATCCTTTTTAGTTGCTTTATTAAGAGTTCTATAATCAACATAAATTTGATACTTACCATTCCTTTTAGGTATTACAACCAATGGAGAGACACATTGGCTATCCAAGATTGGATAAATAAAGCCTACATCTAATAGTTTTTGTAGTTCTTCTTTAACAATCTCACATAAAATGGGATTTAATTGTATTTGTGGTTATTTGACCAAACATCTATCTTCCTCAATATAAATATGGTGTGTGTAGGTGTCCATATGAATGCCACATATATCCCAGTATTCCCATGTAAATGCAACTTTATTAGTTCATAGCATGGTAATAAGATCCTGAATGTGTGTGGTGCTCATGTGTGGATTGATATTGAGTGTACGGCCTGGTAAAATTTATATTTCTTGAGATTGTGTAGGTAAATTTATAGCAATTAATTTTGAAGTATATGGTGGAGATATTTCAGTAAACAAAAATGGGCTATATAGACAGTCATGTGATAAAAATTGGTGCAATGTGATAAAATGTTGAAGGGACTGTGAATAACTTATCAAACGGAAATTTCCAAATGGACAATTATCTCCTATACATGAATGAAGAACCAATCTTTCCAAAATATCATTAGATGAATACTAATTTTGAAAAAAAATAGCAAGAATGGTATCTTCAAATGGTTCATCAATAGAAATACTTTGATCAATTATTAGAACACCTAAGGTAATTCATCCAAGTCACTATCAACCCATAAAGGATCCTCAATTTCCAACAAAGGTTGTGCTGGTGGGTACAATGTTAGTTTCTTCATTTTTTTCATCATTAGAGATAACCATGTTACCTAATCAATAATTAATAAAAGAATCTATTGCAGCCAACCAAGATCTTCCTAGAATCAGAGGGTATCCGCCCAACTTTATTTTAGGCTACAGGATCATAAAATCAGTTTGATATTCCCAAGAATCAACATAAATGATTACAACTTCAATCATACCTTCAGGCTTAACTAAAGAACAATCCACCATTTGAAGGACCGTAGGTGTCGACCGAAGTCCTTGGAGACATAATTTTTCTTTGGTTTCATTATAACAGTTATAGTAGCAACTAAATCAACAAGGGTATTTAGAATGATAATATGACCAATATGTATCGATATCATAGGACTCCCAAGATCCAAATATTTAGGAACTGCTAAATTCCCTAACATAAGATCAACAAGTTTTCCAATAAATTGAAAAAAAAATTGGATCTTGTTTCCTCTTCTTCTTCTAAGTACACAATTCACAAACAATTTTTGTGTATATAGGGATATCCTTGATTTCCTGCAAAAGAAGAATTTTAATATTAACATTCCTTAACTCATTAATAAAATCAAATGTGGGTTGAGGTATTTCTTTTTCTATTGGTTGGGAGTAAAAACGGTCAATAAATGGGGGAATCTTTGGTTGTATATCATGCTTAACTTAGCTTTCTTCATACTCTTCCTATGAATCATCCACTTCAATAATTGTAGGTCCTTGAAGAGCTTTCACTGATCTTAATTGTACTCCATCAATATCTAATGTGTTAATAAGATAAGTTGGATACCCTGCCACCTCATTCTTATAGACAAGTTGTGCCACCTTATTGTTTAGATTTGATGATGGTTGAGTAGGAATTGGTGTTATCTTTAGTGGTTGTGATGGATTGGACAGTGAATTATTAGCTATGGGTGGTATAGAAGGTAGTCATTGTTGTGGTTGTTGGTATGGAGTGACCATAGGTGGTGTTAGATATGGTGTATATTACGGAAATGGTGGTGTTGATGTCCTTCATGCTTGTTGCCATGATTGTGGAGCATGTTGGGATTGGTTTGGCCACTATGAATAAGGTGGAGGTTTTTTCCAACCTCCATACCATCCAAATTGGTTTGAAAAAGGGTTAGACTGACTATTATACCCTACATTGTAAGGTGCATAAAAATCACTAATCATTTTTGGGGGCATTGCTCATAGTGGCCAACATCTCCATTAAGACATATAATAAACAAGTTTTTCAGTATATTTAACATCTACCATATCTACTAGAAGAGGTATTAATGTAGTATTTCTACTAGCATCCTCTAGGGAATAAATCTTCATTTTATTGCACGAACATTCTTCACTAGCATATTTCTTACGATGGATAGGACAAAAAATGGTAAGTGTTTTTTCAAAATTTTCTTGTTTTTTATGTGTATATAAGGTATCAATTTGTTTCCCCATATAATGGACCAGTTTTCAATTCATTAAGTAATGTATCTAAGTCATGCTTAGTGATACATTTTGTACTTGTAGAGGAGACATGTTTCCTAGGATAGCTACTTATGGATCAAGTAAATCTTAAATAATTCTTACAAATATCACAAATTTCATCAAATCCTAATTTAGAAATATCTCCAACACCTATAAGTTTCAAAAGATCAATGCATTCATCATGAATTCCTCTCAAAAAAATCATCTTAATAACATCATTAGCTAGTCTCATTTGTCTCGTTCTCAAGAGATTGAATGAAAACCTTTCAAGGTAATCTTCAAAAGTTTCTTCTTCTTGCCACATCATACGAAAGATCTCATCTCAAACCTCCTTTGTCTTACAATAATCCTAATACGTTTTCAAGAATATTTCCTTCATATCTTCCCATGTTCAAATAGTTTGTGGTCATAAGCCCATAAACCATCATAATGATGCATCCTTTAAAGTGGATGGGAACAATTTAAGCTTTTGAGAATCACTTTGGTGGTCATAACTATGATATAAGACATCAAACTCAAATAAAAACATATCAGTATCCTCCATAGAAAGTCCTCTAACGACTAGTAAAGTAGAATGGGGTATGTTTTCATAGGAGCATCTTTCGTAGGATGGGCAATAGGAAATTTCAAGGTAACAAGATTATTGTTAGTTAGAGCTCGATCATTATTGTTGTCATTATTATTATTATTATTAGCTATAATTTCAAATTCACAAGGTGCATAAAAAGACAAAAATGGCTTACATTGCTTACTTTCTTGAGGCTTACCACTTCGTAGCTCATAATATTCTTCAAATTATTTGACAAAATCATGAATGATGATCTTAAATGAATCTTTTGAAGACTCGGGTAATTCATGTTGTGCACTAGATGGTGATTCAAGATTGGATTCAATAGTAGTTGATTCAATCACACACTTCTCAAGATCAGGTTCAACTAGCTTTTTTTATAGTTTGTTCACAAATTGTGGCTTTATTTCTTGTTTTGGGTTTTCTTGTTTTGTTAAGCTACTTCCTACAATTTGTTTGACAAATCTACCTTTTTCATCTCTAACATGTCTCATGCATCTATATGTCTTAATACAATACAAATCAAGAGTAATTTCCTAAGCAAGGTCGACAATTGTGCAGACTTTCTCCTTGACACACTAGTCCTAACTCAACTTACTAGGCTTTTAGGCCTTTAATGCCTATCCCCATAAATGACACCAAAATGTTGGAGCAAAGCTGAGAAGATTTTTTTCAAGATGATAACCATAACTTGAATTTACAATTTTAGTTTGTTCCTATGTCAACCTAAGGTTAATCTTGTGAAAGACGTAACAAATGTATGCTTAAGGGGTGAAGGTAGCGGGTTGAGCAAGAATGAAATGCATATTTATATTTAATTAACTACCTAAGTGGAAATCTAACTCAATATCTCTATTTTAATTATGCAATAGGAACAAGGATAATCTGCTACAGGAACAATAAAGTTCTACAACATGAATATCAACCGTTTGTAACAGATAATAAATCTGAAACTCACAATCACAGTAAAATGCAAACATAAAGTAGGAAAAATATGGATTAATAATTATTTAAGTTTAGCATCAATCTCACAATCCACAACTAATTTATGGAAAAAAATATAAAAATTACTCACAAATAATGCAAAAGTAACTTAATCAAAATAACAACAAGAAACACATTGCTTAACATAAAATAAAATATCACTAGGATTTCCAAGAAGTGGGCCCTACCTCCTCAGTTCGCTAGGTAACAAAATGAAAATTCTCTCACTCTTGTTTGGTCAGAAAAGAGTTTTTATATTGCTTCAAAACTTAATTATTGGTATTTCTACTACCAATATAGCCTACATTTTGGTTTATATATTCTACAACGTATAATTGTTGGGTCTATAAAAATATTAAAAAAACATTTGTTTTGGTGTACGACCAACAAACCAAAATGCAAAAGATATAGCAAAACTTGGTTGCTAACCACAAGTTTAAAATGATCTAATAAATGTTTTTTCTCATTACATTAGTAATGAATTTTTTTGGATTCAATTGTGTCTCTTTATTGTAATGAAAATTTTTGGATTCAACTGTGTCTCTTTATTTGTATCGACGTTTTGAATCACACTTAGTGATTCATTATCAAGAGGATATTTTTTAGAAAACAAAAGATCTTCAATAGTCTTTAGCTTCCACACACATCCTGCTATAAAAACTTCTATTCACCCATTTCCAACCGATCAGATTAATAATCTCATAAATTGATAACTTAAGCATAATTTATTCTCCTAAAACATACTAAATAACTTTCATTGTATATAAGCTAATAATGGAGAAATAGGGAATTAAGGTGGAAATTGAGTATCTAGGATTAGGCATAAAAAGGAATTTTAAATATAAAAATCCAAATATGTTTTTAGCCTATCAATTTTTCATACCTACCTACATCCCAACACAACTCAAGTCACCATTAATGACTATATTTGACATTACAACTACTCCAACGGTATTTTGACATCAAGAAATAGTTGTTCATCTAAGGGTGCATATTCACATACAACTTCAAGCAATGGAAGGGAGCACCATACTTCCATTAATATAATGGTTTTACATATTTTTAGCATGATTTATTTTCATGCAAGCTCCAAGTCATAATTTTAATATATTTCATAGGATTTTGGCTTATTCCACATGTTGTATTGATGATATATGATCCTTAGTCAATTTCCACAAGGATTAAATTATTAGGATAAGTGACATTAACCTTACATTCTTAAGTCATTTTCATGTGTCTCCACGTTCCTTAGAAATTGTTCTCAAGGACATAGAGTAGCAATATTTAATATTTAATTCCCATGACAAATTTTAATTGCATTTATAGAGGTATACACATGTTCAATGGTAGTTAAAAAGTATCTTGGAGGAATATTCCATATATTTGTTCACCTTGGGAGTGGGGTACAAGTGTAATTTCATGTTTATGCATGTTGACATATGTAGTTTACATGTCTTCCATAATTGGTCCCTCAAGTGTGCATGTTATTGCATGTCCTATTTTGTAGTCTTAGGAGTTGTGAAAGAGTTATGGAACATCCATGATTGACCAAATTTGATTGGCTATGGGTTACATTACCATGGCCAACCCATGTGATCATTTATTATTATTTTACCATGTTTATGGGTTTTCCATTATGCTAGGCATAGGTTTTTGTAAGTGGTTTCTACCTCATGTTTCAAGATACCATAATGATTTTGTCTCTCACATTTTCTTATAAATTGGAGCCTTGAGATAATAGTTTCATGTGTTCAATTGTAGGTATCTAGGTGTTGTCAGATTGCTTAGAGATCACAATGTTGGTGTATTGTTATATATATCCTTTTAAAGATAATAATATACTTTTCCTCTTCCTCATGTGTATTTTTTTCTCGAAAGAGTTTCTCCATGTAAATCTGGTGTCATTATGGTATTGCTAATTTTATTTATTTTATGTTGAACGTGTAATCACATTAATCTATTTGGTAATCTTGGATAATCAAATAATTTTTCATTTGCATCATATTGTAACTATTTATATTAAAATATTTTTGTAGACACCTAAAATTGACCCACATTTGGTCAATTTACCCCTAGTGTCAATAAAAATGGTAAGGTGTTCTTTTGGTACGATCTATCCATTATTATTTTGTATTTCTTTAATACTCTCCTTCTTTTGGAAGGTACCCAGATTTGATTAGAATTTTGAACATTTCCCAGTGTGTTAGATGTTATTCTTGTACATTTTCCAACATGCAGCATTATAGACAAGTGTGCATTTCAATATGTCTAGTTTTTTTTCATCATTTTGGAAGATTAGTTTTGTTTAAGTCATGAATGATATCAAGTCCCCAACTCATAAATACTTAGGAAATTTTATGTGTGAGATTCCTCACAAAATATGGTTTAAATGGCAAGTATTTTTAGATGTAGATTCTATCTTATCTTTTATTTTTTCGAAGCTCTCTTGTGGTAGATTATCTCTTAATGTGATAGAATACAAAGCATCATGTGGTACTTCCTAATCATAAATATTCTATGAAAGCTGGTAATTCTCTTGGAATGGAGTTTTGATTCTTCTTGCATCCATACATCTAGCACTTCCTTGCTATCCATGTTGTATGTGGTGCTCTTAATGTCAAATTCTCCCTCTGAATTTGGATTTTCTAAGTTTTCATATGGTGGTAGTCTTGAGATTGTATATAGATTTTAATTATTAGTTTCATTATATTCCTCTGGGTTGACTTCTTCTATGTATGTTTCATTGGGATATTTTCCTAGGGGGAGGTGAATTATTCTATTTTTATCCATAAATGATATCTCTTCTTTGTGGGATTCTAAAATCCCATTAGCATTCAAAGATCATCTAAGTCCTAGCAAGGTGTTAAATGGGTCAAATATTTCTTTGATTGCAACAACTTCAAAGTCCACTATTTGTTCACCCCTTTGACATTAACTTCCACTTTCTTCCATGTCCCTAGGTTTTTCATACTGGTTCCATCTACCAAGATTATTTTATATGGTGTTTGATCAAGTTGAATTTTTCCTATTTGCTCCCATACTCGTTTTGGTACCATATTAAAATTTGTGCCTAGATCTACCATAATATTGGTTATTTTTTTATTTATGGTTATGGTGATCATGATTTGACGCATTTTCCATTATCTTTCTTCTTTATTCATAGTTCTAATTTAAGGTGTTTTATGTTGTTTATTCCAATACTTACAAAATTGTTGTAGTTTATTTAATAGATTGGATTGATTATCCATTTTGGTTAATTGTTTTAGTATTTCAACTTCTTGTTTGGAAAATATTGATCTATTTCTTCATCTTATTATTTTTGGACTACACGTTTTATTTCTTCTATTATTTTATCATGTTATTTCTTGGTGGGGTTGAATGACTCCTCATCTAAGGAAGTTTCCCCTTTTGTTGTTCTTTGTTTCTTTTTGGCATGTTGGTTCCATGTCTAGTTATCACCACTACTTTATTATGGGTAGGGGGCTTTGTCAAAGTCCTCTACATTCTCGTGTGTGTAGCTTCCTTGGTCTATCTCATCATCTTGTTTTGGAACTTTTCATAGTAATATTGCCCCTCTATTTTGGTTTCAATTTTGTAATTCATCATGTTTTGATTTGGAAGCCATATTTTTGTAGTAGGTATGGGCTTTGTCACAATTAAACATGTCATATTTTGTACTACCATAGAAACCACAAGGTTTATTTTTGTCAACCTATAATTCTATCAAAAAATGTTTTGATTTTCCGCATTTAAATCATGTAGCATCATTTTGTCTTCTTGTACCTCTACCTCACCCTATCTCCACAAAATTGGTCTATGTAATTGTAATTGTCTTGGTTTGGCTGGGTCTATACATAATTGGAATTTTTTTGGTTTTTCCATGGTTGGATTTTATATCCATGATCATGTTTGTATAAGGTCCTTAGTCGACAAGTGAATTCTAATGACCTAACCCTTTCGTGAAGTAAAAATTTCTTAATTTTACACCAAACAAATAAAGATAACAAGTAATAGACATTGTAATAAAAAAAAAATCTTTTATTGTAAAATCACAACATGATACAATATATTTCAACAATTAATCTTTTCCTTTTCAAATAAACATCAGAGTAAGAAAACATACAAGTACAAACATAGCTCAAGGAGCTTTTGAATAAATAGTAGTAAGAAGGTTCGAGAATCTATCCTTTCAAATCTTGGTACTTCAGTACCCTATTATGGAGGAGAAGCATCACTCAAGCACTTTTCTTCCAACCACAGACTTATAATGCATTCCCCCGCACATCTATCATTTTATAGATGACCCTCCCTTCGACGAATAGATTAGTAGAGTAATCGATACTGATAACCAACTGAGCATTGTATTGTGTCCTACATAACTGGATCTTGTGCAAGATGGAAACTCTCGAACTAGTATGCAATACGAGATCACGGTGAACTGGCAATATAATCATCACACAATCTAAGTGGATGTTCATACATTAAATTGCTTTGTCCAAAGTGTTTCATACAGTATTTCTACTAAGGGTCATCTATCACATACACTATTCAGGGTTGATTTGACTTAGGGCTATCTTACACTACACATAGGTTTTGTCCTCCAATGGATAATCCATACCCCAAACATCCTACAACATATTACTCTACTAGAAATGAATCAACATAAAAAGTACTTCACAAGTTCCCTCCCATACTGGAATATTTATCCTAGGAGTATCACAAGCTCATGTAAGTTAACCTAATAACTTAGTTGGTTGAACTTTACTTGACTCAAGCCTTCATTCCAATCCTAGTACATAGTAACTAATGCAATCAATATTCTCCTTATATGGAGATCATACAAACAATGTAAAATACAACTAGAATGCATCTTTTATCTTTAAAGAATTCACTTCTTAAGCACAGACATAAAATACAATTCAAGAAGCAATCCACTTCCTATGCACAGACAAAAAATACAATTTCAAGAATTATTAAATGGATAACCATAGAAATAGATATTAGAATAATATCTCATGGTGAGCCATAAAAATGGTTTTCACTATTGGACGAAATTTTTATCTTTACTATTTTTTTCTTTTTTCTTTTTCTCTTTTTTTTATTTTCCTTTTTTTTTGGATGTCACACAAGACACCTATTTGCTAAGTTTTCATCAAGGTGATAATTTTTTTGATCTTTTATATCGACTTGATGTTCTATATGATCGTTGATTATTCTGAATCCTTTGATGGTATTGATGTAGATACTGCTATCATGATATGTCGATGGTGACATTTATGGAGTAGTTGTCTTCTTAGGATCATAGCACTTGCATACAACTAATCGATGTCATTGTGATCCTCTTTGATACTAGTGTTGGACATATCATAATACACACATCATGATAGAGTACCATGGGAGTCCTTATGATAAAGATTTGTTTCCAAGATGCGACAGATTCGTGAGGTATGATTTTTGGAATCATGGATAATGGTATCAATGGAAGGATTATTTGGCATTTGGATGTAGAAGTTTTTTTTTCCAAACTTGGGATGGTGGATGATGAAGTTTGGAATTTATAATTTTGATTGGGATAGCGTTTGGAACCAACACCTTTATATGCCTTGCTTGGTGACCATTTAGAAGGAGGTGGACATTTATTATATGTGGGAGTCCTCTTTTCTTGTGGCTCCACATTTTAATTGACTCTTGGACTTGGAGTATTTTCTCTGCTTGATCCATTTTTCTTTGGGATACATTTTAACTTCATTTGTCCACTTGGATTTTTGTTTGATTCAATAGCCTTTGACATTTGATTTTGAACTTTGTATTTGTAATAAAAAAAAAATTGCTGGTTCTAAATAGAAGGTTTATTTATGTTGGAATGACAGTTTATGATGTGGATGGAAGGAGTGTTGGCAACAACCTTATGACAAGGACACTCATGGCCCCCATTTTTATGTTTGTATCAGATAAAGTTGTCCCCAATATCGAGGAGGTACCACTAACATCATTTTATTCTCTAATTGAAGAATAACCAAGACCTTGATGTCTAGGATTTTCATAAAATTGTACTGGTTCTATAATGCCTTGCTCATGTAGGCCCAATGTTTTTCCTTGATATTGCATGCTCTAATAGATTATGTTTGCAATGGGGTATTTTTTGTTTTGAAAGAAAGATGTGAACCCATCATTTTATATGTGGAAATTGTTGCTTGGAATCTCCTCATCTACAAGAAAGCTTGCTTTGACAAAGGTGGATGCTCCTAGTTGATAGGATTTTTTGGATTTATCATTCGTCGTGCTTGTTTCTTCTTGATCATTTGGGATGTCGATTTGATTTATGGTATATTTTGTATCTTCTTCTTTGACTTGATCCATAGTAGCTTCTTTGTGTTCTCCTTTCACTTGATCAATAGTAGCTACTTTATGCTCTTCTTTGATGTTATACATATCATTCATTTAATTATCTATGTGTCCAAAGGAGGCAAGTGTCTCATTTTGGGAAATGGAGGTGTTTTTTGTTTGGATTGGATCATCTTCAAATGTTTGGTCATGAATGGCATAAAGGTCGATGAGAGGATCATTTTGGACTTCATGTTCAAGGGTAGGATCTTGGTCAAAAATAGGTGCATTTTGGATGACATGATTGAGAACATAATCTTGATCAAGGATAGGTGTATTTTGCATGCCATGATTAGCTAGAAGCATCTCTTGGATGGACGTAAGGATGGGGTCATGAGATGGACTGTTTCAATCTTTATATGGAGGTGAAGCTATGATGTCATGCTTTGGACTTTCTTTCTGACATGTATCCTCAAGTTTAGGTAATGGAATTTGATTTTGGACAAGGATGTGATTTTCTTTGATAGACCTAGGATTTTGACATGGCAATAATGTAGCTTCAATATCAAGATCTTTTTTGGTATTGGTAGGCAATGGAGGACATGATGGTGAAAAATGGTTGGATGGTGTAGGATCAACAATGTGATTGGATTTCCTAAGTTTGTTTTCATTTAGGAGTTGAACAAGTTCCTTTGCTAGTTTTCCTTGGAGAGCATTAATTAATGTGCTTTTATTGGATGGTATTGTAGTTTGGGATTGAGTGGATGGAAATGGGTTAATCGATCATGGATTAGGATAAGATGTGGAGGATTGGAATGGACTAGGGGATGATGGATTATGATAGGATGTGGAGGATTGGAATGGACTAGTGGAAGGTCGGTTTCCCTTGTCAAAGTTAGGATGTGGATGACTAATGGACATTTGTTGTGGATCAATGTCATGGATTGTGCTAAGGGACTCTTAATAATGAGGGTATATGGATGGAAGACTAGAGTTTATGGGTTTTTGATAAGAGTAATAGATGGGTAGTTGACTATGGGTTGTGGTTGATTCGTATTTGGATTTGGTGAATTATCTTTTGAATTCTATGGCTTGTTGGGCTTGACCATTATGGATCAATTGGTGTTCAACTTTACTAGCAAGCATATAAAGGTGAAGTGAAGACATGGTGGTGGATTTGGATTGGGATGGATAAGGAAAAATTAGTTAGGACCCTATAAAACTTGTGACCTTTAGATGACAATGCAAGGTTACAATGCAAAATGGGTATGAGACTATGCTATATTTTTTTATGATTTTCAAGGATATAAGGATGCAAAGTGCCAATGTACCTAATACCAAGATTAAGGAATGGTAGAATGATAATGAACCTATGACCAAAGGATATGATATGCAAGGATGATGATGACCAAAGGATTTTTTTTTTTTGGGATTTTTCAAGATATATAAGGATGCAAAATGACAATGCAAGGATGATGATGACCAAAGGATATGGTATGCTATAATTTTTGTTTTTTTGTGATTTTTAAGGATATAATGATGCAATATCACCATGCAAGGATAATGATGACCTTAAGACCAAAGGATGAAGCTAAATGAGACTATGATATGAAGGCTAGGTAATGCTAAATCAATGATCAAAGGTTATGATGCAACTAAGTCTAAGATGATGTTTAAGCTATATTTTTGTGATTTTTTTGATATAAGGATGCAAGATGAAATTGCGAGGATGATAATGACCAAAGGATGAAACTAAATGAATCTAATGAGTGCAAAGGAAACTAAAATTTTATTAAAATAATCATCAAGAAGACTAAAATAATACTAAATCTAATGGTGCAACTAAGGTTAAGATGAAATTTAAACTATGTTTTTGGTATTTTTGGGATAAAGATGCAAGTCAAATGCAAGCCTAAGGATGTGAATCTAAATGAGACAAAGGTGATGCTAATGATATGAAGTCTAAAATTTGAGACAAAGGATGGAAACCAAGCTAATGTAGGTCCAAGATAACAAACCCAAATGTCGTTGACCTTTATAATAATCAAGAGGATAAATTTGACAAGGTGATTTTAAAATAGGACACAAGTTTGAGACCCAAAATTTTGACCAAGATAATGACAAGGATTGATAGATAAAAAGATAAATTTCAATGAAAAATTGAATAAGTAACCATGAATTGTCCAAAGGCTTGATAATCTTCCTATGTCTGAAATTTAAAAGGTATATGCAACCTAAGGTTTAAGATAAATTATGCAAGGAAAAGGTGACCTAAGGTGAAATCTTAAATGTAATGTGATCCTTAATGAGGATGATGGAATGGACTGGTAAAGGTCTGCAAGTCTCTAGTTTGGAAATCAAGATCACAGTCAAGATGAGTTGGATCAGTTTTGGACAAGGATTTTGTGAAATCATGGTAATTAGGTAGTTGTGGCTTTGTTTGTGGTTCAATTGAGTTGATACATCAAAGGAGGGTGTTCGTGTTTTTTCCAGCTAAGCTTTGAAATTCCCTAAAGGATTTTCAACCCTTATGTTCAAGAATTACCAAGTCTTGTGGCCAACTAACGAGTAAAGGTTTTCATGCTCTTACCCCTACTCTTTAGGCTTTTTGGGACCAAGGAGGGTGTTCCTTATTGTGTTCATTTGATATTTAATGCCTCAAGAACACTTCAACACACAGATTTGTTCCTACTAATTACAAATAGACATTATTCATCAAAGATTTGGCTAACCTTTACACAAATAACCACCTACTTCTAGGAATTAGGTGGGAATTCTTATTGTAATTGAAAGTATTTAATGATTTTCATTCTCATTTTGAATCCCTAACTAGGCATATCACTAACTCAAATATCTGTCAAATAACATAATAAAGAGACCAGTGCTTCATCAATGGGATAACAAAGTCAAATTAGCAACAATCAGTAATACATTAGCCATTTATCTCAAAAATTGGTGGAATATTGTCATACTACCTTGTAGTATTCAACTCACTACATCTAATACACAACTGCTTACCAAATCATATGCCATTTCCTCATAGACCTATGACTTCACTTAAGCATTTAATTAGTTCTTTGAATTGAAGCTAAAATAAACCCACACATTCAATTAAAACAACTAAAGACAAACAAAAAGATCCTTAACTCTTTCATTCATAATCTGCAAGAAAATTACAGAGGAGAGTATACATTTTAGAATTAAGCTTTGCTTTCATAATTTTTGGCTTCTATAAAACCATTTTAAGATCATTACAAACATGATTCAAACACAAGACAATTTACTATTCTAATTATTAATGTTTTTACAATATGCTCCTTGAGCTATTCTCCTGGACTAGTTTAGGACTCAAGAATGGAACCCCTTCAAATGAGAAAGAAAAAGAAGATAAAGGAGAAGAAGCTGCCCTAAAATAAATCTATAGAAGACACTTGGCAAAATATCTCCCATTGATTTGTAGCAGCAAATATATTTTCTTCCTCTATTTTTCCTTCATTTACTTTTATCCTTCAAGATAAAACATTTCCTTTATTGTGAAAATCTTTTATTTTTGTCCTTTTAATTCTGCACATTTTACCCTCAGCAAAATAAAATATTCTTGCTTTTGTTTTAATTTATAGAAAACTTCCCAGCAAAGAAGACCTTTGTTTATAAACTGAATAACAAATTCACTTTACCCATGTTTTTCACCTTTCACCTTCAGTTGAAATGTTTTCCTTTTAAATGACAGGGGCTTTAGATAATATATTATCTACCCTTGAATATTTTGATTTTCACTTTATATTTAAAAGCTTTGCTTTTAAATAGTAAAACCTTTGAACTTTTTAAACCATCGGGCAAATAAAACTTCACCTCTTTCATATTTTACCTTATGTTTTAACAAATTGCTTTTAAAATGAAAACCTCGAGCCCTTTATTGGGCACATTTAAATTATTAATGTTATTCCCTTAATATTTCATGGGGCCCACTAGAGCTTTCCCCTCAATACTTCGTGCACCCCGCTCACCTTTTACATGTGTCATCCTTCCTCCTCCGAGGCCTGCAATCAACAGTCAGGATGCACCCCCAATGCCAACTTCATCATGGCCGTCTATTTCTTGCTATGCCCTAATTTCATACTCTACAACTTCTTTGGCAATGGCAGCAAGAATGAGGTTTACAACAGACAATACACACACTGCTTCCTTCTACTTGTTCAATGGCATCCTTGAGTTTGAGCTAGAACCATGATAACAATGGAGTACTTTTGTATCTTTCTCAAGCTTGGACTCAATAGAGTTTCTTCAAATAATTTTGGTACATTTTCACCGCAAACACTAACCATGCCCTTCACTAGTATTAAAGTTTTGTTTACTACACCAAACGGATCCCTTTCATCTAGAATGATAGCGCCCTCAACATACAGTAGCAACAAAAAACATTACCACATTTCTCCACCAATACTCTGTAGCATAAGACCTCCATGGTTTTCTCCCTAAAGAGAATTCTCCTCAAGCATTTTTTATGCCTTCTTGACACATTCACATTGCAGGCATTGGCTCTTTGTTTCTGCCAATCTCCTCAAAAATGACCTCAATTTGTGGCACACCACGAGGTGCTAGTGGGATTCTTGACAAATCAAACTTGCCTAATTCTTGGCAATCCTTTGTTAGAATTCATTCCCCTTCATACACTTTAATTGAAATGGTAGCTTGTTGGTTTTGATAAGTGGTGAAAGCTTGAGATTTCATAGTTGGTATGACAATATTTCTTGGAACAAGTTTGGTCCTTTCCTCCATCATTCAAAATGCCACCCTCTCTTAATCAATGGAAGAAAACCATGCCATCATTCTCTGTTGTTCAAACACTATAATGTGCATACATTATGCATGTGAAGAACAAAATGGTATAGAGTTATGTTACCGAGAGTTTTTATTTCTTTTATGTCCATCGATGAAGCTTCTTGCTATATGTGGAGTTATTCTAAGCTTCCAAAAATTCAGCATGATTCATTTGCAAGCATACACCATTTTCATAGAAAATATCGACTGCTAAATTCAAAGATTCATCCTCAATGTTGTTCATTAGTATCTCATATTGATTTTCTTCAAGTTCCTCACACTCATCATCATATGTATCATCAACTTGAAAAAGAGTTGATTCAAGTATCTCAGAGTCATCACAACATGCTATTGGTTCATGGAAAACTCAACATGCATCTTTATTTCCATCTACACCAATGAATCCCTTGTGTGAAGGAGTATAAACTTTAGTGGCATGAACATATTATGATTAATAAAGGGACGATCATGCTCAACACTACTATTTATTTAAATCTTTGATTGCTCTGCATTATCTTCCTTATGTCCCACAAAGCCTTGTATGCACCTAAAACCTTGAAGGTACTTATGATTCTGTGCCCCTACATATGCTGACCAACTCAAAATAATTTATTTGAAGTGATTGCCACGGTGCAACACTTAGAATCTCACATTTATGCAAAGCATGTCGGGTCCCCAAGTGGGCCCAGGTAAAAAAAAAATATTTTCAAACAAATTTCAGCCTCAATTGACCTAACAATGCTTATGAGTGCTCTTGGAATGAAAAAATGAACTGTGTTATCGTTAAAATTTGCTTTCAAGCATATTTGCCTAATGGTCAAAACTGGTCCAGTGCGCTCAAGAATCGCCCTAGAAAAAAAATCAAACAACCTCCCAAATCCATGAAAACTTGTAGACATGTAGAAATTTGACCTGAGAATGGAGTGCAACAAATGGCTCACTAAAAATAATTTTGAGGTGCAAGA
Organism: Sequoiadendron giganteum; assembly: GCA_007115665.2. Lineage (NCBI taxonomy): Eukaryota > Viridiplantae > Streptophyta > Pinopsida > Cupressales > Cupressaceae > Sequoiadendron > Sequoiadendron giganteum. The sequence goes on along the minus strand of CM021103.1, from coordinate 382,131,368 downwards.
TATTCAATGTCAAAGTTGCTTAGTCAAACACTTCCGCAAATGCACCTGTTCGGAACCAATCAGGGCACACAAAATCATCGCTTCGAAAAAATACCAAATCAAATCTTGAAGAGCTACCACTTGAAACACAAGCTCATTTAGGTACATTGAGTACATGCGCAAGAGGTATTTTCTTTAATCATTATTCATCACAAGATATTAAGGGTCAACTTGACCACTTTGAAAAGTTTCAGAAATGCAAATATAAAAACTAAACAAACTGCATTTGCTTTTGACCTCGAAAAAATAGCAAATTTGGTCCTAAAGCTCTGAAATTGGATAGGGGAGCATATGAATGTGGGAGGAATGGAGAACAACAATCCTTTTGTCTTGAAAATCATCCAATTGTAAAATATAAGCTCGAACAAGAGGCCACCTCATAGAACTAAAAGTTCTCAAACAACAAAACACCAGAACCCTCCAACTTCACTATTCAAAACACTATATAAACACATCATGTGAAGCTGAAAAATGACATGCACGTTCACATATGTCACATGAGTGGGTCCACCAAGGGGTTTGGCTTGAAAATCATCTGGCTTCAAGCTACGACCTTCCAAAGTAGGTCACTTGGGCAAAATTTTTAGGGGTACCTCTAAGTGTGCGAAGGCAAAATTTCAATATGGGCACCTCAAATTTGCAAAATTTGAGAGCGCCACCAGAGGGTACTATCTAAGCTACAATGATAAAGGGTGTCTTCGATGATGGCATATTTAGATTCTTGTTAGATAAAGGTCTTACGTTGGTTAAGGGACAAGTCAGGAGGTATAATCTGGTCATGCAAATAGGTATAAATGTATTTGTACCAAGGTGAATCAAGACCAACAAGTTCACGCACAAGTTCGGTTTTGAGGACATCAAATGCAAGGATCAACAGTTGTTCTACCAAAAACTCATATTGTGATGTATTATTGGGAATGCCCAAGAGAGATCTAATGGTAGCCACTGCATCAGCTGCTTTGTTCTAGATTCTCGAGATTTATTCAAAAGAAACATTATCAAAGTATAGTTTGAATCTATCCACCATACATTTTTAGGGCATCAATTTCTCATCCTTAGTATCATAATCATAATTAACTTGTTTTATCACTAATTGTGAATCATTGTAGACTTGAAGATCCTTGATTTTCCATTTTATTTCTATTCAGAGTCCTGTCAGCACTGCCTTATATTTTGTTATGTTATTAGTGCAGGGGAAGGTTATTCAGAATGACTTAGGAATGGAATCTCCTTGAGGGGTGATGAATAGAATTCCAGCTCTCGAACCATGACTTGTGTAAGATCCACCAAAATATAACTTCCATGTAGTTGGGGTTCACCAATGTAATATGGGGTCAAAGAATTCCTAGCCTAAATAAGATGGCATCCAACACCTCTAAGCTACAAACCCAATCTAAACAAGAGAATACAAACAAAGAGGAATGAAAATGAAATGCATTCAAAGTAAAGCACTCCCCATTGCAATTGATTCACTTCCCTTGTCTCTCCTATTTCTTCTTATGCCAATATTTCCCTCAGATTTGTTGATGAAGTTGTGCAAATACCTACAAATAGTAAGCAAGAAAGTTGGAGATAATGGTTGTTAACTTGAAAATGGAGGAGAATTCTCTCTTTTATAGACAACCATTTAAACGGATGACCAAGATTGATCCTCTAGAAGGATTCCAAGATCGACGGATGAGAATGAATGAGACGGAGGTTACAAAATGAAGGGTCAAGATTGATCTTCTAGAAAGATACCAAGATCAACGGTTGAGAATCAATGCACCAAAAGGAGATGAGCAATGAAGGCTATGATGTCGACAGTTATGACAAGCCATGAAGGCTTATGACAGAGATGGCTAAGATAGAAATAAAGATCATGAACAAGGCATCTTTGACCAAAAGAGGTGCATAAATAATCTATTCAAAAATGGAGGAAATCGACAAGTAGAAGATAAATAATTTATTTGAATTATTTATTTGGAGAAAATGAAAAAGGAGCATTTAATTAAATGGGGGAGATGAAAATGGAACATTAAATAATTAAGTGAGATTAATTATTTAACAGGAGAAAATGGCAAGGGATAGTTAAATAATTTTGATAATTATTTAACTATAGAAGAATTAAAAGACCATGAATAGATAAATAATTAGTGGTAATCATTTATCTATAGACGAAAGGTGATATATATATATATATATATAGATAGAGAAATAATTAAATAAATAATAATTCATTTAAATTATTGGAGAAGAGGGGTGATTAGTGATGCAATTAATTTATTTAATTGATCAGGATAGAATAGAGATTAGAAGGTGAATTAATTAAATAATATAAATTATTTAATTAATGGAGGAATATATAAAACATAATCAAATAATTAAAAATATTTAATTATTTGAATAATTAAAGACGGAGACCAAGAAAAATGATGCTCACAGACTTAGGACATTTTTTTATTGTCTACAGATAGTAGAAGAATATCTCATGCCTGTGATTTGTTTTTCCACAAAATGTTGATAACATAACCTTCTCTTTTGACTAATCCAAAAAACTTCCAGCACCACAGATAACTAACAACTCCCTCTCAGATTTCACTCTTCCTCACTCAGAAAATGGATATTCAGAGCTAGTAATAACACAAAAGTATTTAACCAGTGGGTGTATAATTTGGTATAATACGCCTTCTCTAATAGATACTCAAAAATGGTGGAAGTTGTTATTTACTTACAACTGGTAAATGTGTGATGCTTAGATATCTAAATATGAAAGAGGAAATTATGATTTCAGTCTTGAAACATAGTGAAATGAGTATAATCAGAATGAATGAGTGAATGGATCCCAATGAGGTAGGTTGGGAGACTATTTGTAGAGCCCAGCCTCCCTTTTGTTTTGGCATGTGGCTTGCCACCACTATTGTTAGACATTTTCAAACTGGAGTTGGCGCTAGTTCCCTGCCACACTCAACATAAAAATTGGTGAATCGTCCTCTAGCATTTGACAACATTTGAAGACTAATTCCAAACACTTGGAGAGATTGTGCCAATCAACACCTACACGTTTATTCTTTAGATGTGATGCCAGTTTCATATTATGGCAAGTAAAGATGATCACAGAGAAAAAATCATTTGTTAAATTATGTACACATTGTCTATTTCCCAAGTTGAGTCAAAAATGTTGGGTTCTTGCATTGGTTTCATTCTTGATTGCAACTTTGACCCAGTCATGTGTTTTAAACGCTTTGGTGATTTCATTCATGTGTGTACCTACAAGTGACGTGATTTTACTCAATGTCGCTTCATATTTAAACGCAAACTCTTTTGCTATATAAACCATAGTCGATGCAAATATGTCGCTTGCTTCATAATTTAAGAAATATAAACTTTTTCAATTCAAAAATATTTAATTTCAAAAATAAATGATGAATATTCAATCGATTAAGCAATAATTTTATTTTCCAAAGTTGTACGATTTAATATTTAATCAATTAGGAAATAATTCAATTTCTAAAGTTGAGAGATTAATATTAAATCAATATGGGAAATAATTTTATTTTCAAATATGAGTCTATTAGGAATAAATATATTATATTATATATATATATATTTATAGTACCTAAATAATACACACACACATATATATGTGGGTGGATGGGTGGGTGGCCCTCCAAGCTGGTGGAGGGCAATAGGCAGTTTGATTTGGTTGCCATCCATGTAAGGTGGACGGGTGATGAGTTGGACGAAATAGAGTGGGGTGAGCACTTGGTTTAAGGGAGAAGCATAGGTCTTAATGAAGCCAGTTTAATGCATGTCCTATAATGATAGCCTCGCTATCAAATCCGGAGATGCAGAACAAAATCTTTGACGGTGGGACAACTCGCCAAGCCAGGAAATGATGCTTGGTTCATGTGGCGACGTCATGGATTAAAGCTTGTGGCCATTATTAATTCGAGGTGGAGTAGGATGTGTAGTATTTTAAAAGTTATTTTGGGTCTAGTGTTTTGTTTATGGTGGCGAGTTGGTTGGATTTCTTAGCCTGGTCTCTAGAATCGTTGGTGGTTGCCAATGGCTAGGCAGTCAAAGTTTTTTATTATGGTTTTGGTGGAAGGGTTGGTTTGGTTTGGCATAGACACTCCAGTTTCTTTGATAGCTACAAAATGACAAGCAACTTTCAAGGAGGTGACAAACCAAAGGCTGAAAATAATTATGGTAAACAATGACCCTCTTATAGTTGCAGTGGTGAAAATGGTGCTAGGTAGAGGGCACCTGGAGTAGAATGAGTATGGGCGTGATAATGCGCACATCTCTTCGTGTTTCTTGGCTTCATTGTTGGATAGTCAAGTTTCAAAGGAGATGGAAAAGGATTTGTTGGTTCAATTGTTTAGGAAGGACCTGGTAGGAGGTTTGGATGTGGTGCTTAAGTCGGTGTTAATTGGGACTAGGATCCCGCGACCTTCTGACTTGGAGATTTTGGCAAAGATGAACGAAGCTATCCAGTTCTATCCCTTTCTTTTGGATTTGAGTGGGTTATCCCTTATGTGCCATAGGATGATCGTGGCAGTGGCTGAGGAGTACCTAAAGAAGGTGTTTAGTTTGATGGTGGTTGGTGGTGTCGATTGGGTAAAGGATTTTGAATCTTTTGCAAAATTAAATAGTTTTTTGTAATTAGTGATATGGGGTTTACAAAATTTGGTTGTTAAGTGCGTAGGTTGGTGGTAGTAGCTAATATCTGGGGTTTTTTTAGGTCTGGTAAACGACTCTGTAAATCTTGAATTATTCTTTGTTCTTTATGTTGGTCGTATGAAGTCAGTTTTTTTTCTCTTTATGTTGGGTGAATGTGGTAGGTTGTCTCCTCTCTGTGTTGGTCGAATGCATTAGGTTAATTTTTTGGAGGTTTGGTTTGAAATGAAAATCCTGCAGAGCAGACGCTTGTATTTTTCTATTTTGTCTAATATAAATATTGTCTTATGTATCAAAAAAAATACACATATATATATATATATTATATATATTTATTTATAGTACCTAAATAATATACATATATATATTTAAAAACCACGGTATAATATATATATGTGTGTGTATTATTTTTACTATAATATATATACATAATATTAATATATATTTATATATATATATATCCCACCATAAATATATCGTGAGCGAGTCAACATATTTGATATGTATATGTAAATTTGTAAGGAAATAATAATAATATTATTATTAATATTCACATGATATAGGATATGTGAATATATACATGTATATACCTCTATGTACACGTATGTGTAGGTATACCATATCGATGCATCTATATGAACATATTCATCTGCCAACATACACTTCTATCGATATGTATATACATATGGATACGTGTATATACTATATGTATGTGTATATGTTCACTTCTGATTCACTTACATCCATTTACGTTACAATCATTATGATCGTAATAACACAAGATAGATACATAGATAAACACCACTCATAAAAGCATACAAAAGTAGACTAGACTCCTAATGCAAATATACAAGCTACATATGACTTACCTATAACCAACACAATTGACTCAGTTCACTCAATCTAAGGTGATGTGTGTGTATGCTCAGATAGTTCACTTTATCGGTTAACCAACCAAGCTCCTCTCCCGAGTGATACTTCCCCTTTACCTGGAGAAATGGTTCATATACCTACATCCACTAACATAATCTCATGACAGTCACATGTGCATAACATTAGCAGTATACATAAACCTCTCAAGTTAGAAAAATGTAATTCAATAACCTATAATGTCATATTCCATCATGTTTAACATCAATTGAAGCAACATTAAATGACACAATCATTAAATGTGAAAACACTCATATGATAACAAAGAACAACATATTTTATTCATCTTCTGAAATCTCTTTACAATCCTTTAACCCTATGCAGTACTAATACATAGTAACTATACAATCGGGGTGTAACATACTCCTCCCCCTTATGAATCATCGTCCTCGAGGACCTAAGGTATTATTCATAAAATACATCTAATTCTAAATTTATTCTTCATTCTCAAAAACTTTGAGAATGTTTGGAAACTTCTGCCAAATTTTTGTGTAATCCTCCCAAGTTGTTGAGTCTTCTATGTATTGATCCCACTGGACTTTGCACTACAATACATCCTTGTTACGTAAGTGAAGCTTATGTATTTCCAACACCTTGATAGGCTCGAGAGTTATTACTCCAAGATCATTTACCTGTAAAGCAGTCCAATCAATTAGATGACTATCTCCTGGTATATACTTTTTAAGGTAGGACACATGGAAGACATTATGCATTTTGGCAAGAGCTAGTGGCAAAGCAATTCGGTAGGCCACAGGATTCACTTCCTCTAGAACTTCAAAGGGTCCAACATAACACAGAGCTAACTTAGAAGACTTTCCAAAGTTGATGGAACTCTTGTGAGGATTTACTCTCAAAATTAATTTGCCACCTAAAGTAAAATTACGGGGCACTCTCTTGGCATCTACATAGCTTTTCTATCGATCGTTAGCTTTTGTTAACCTTTGCTTAATAACCTTCACTTGCTCATCCATTTATGATAACATTTTTGTTCCAATACTTACTCGATCCTCAAGTTTATCCCAACTTATTGGAGTTTGACACTTTCAACCATACAAAGCTTTGAAAGGAGCCATCTTATTATAGAATGATATGAGTTATTATAAGAAAATTCGACTAAAGGTAAATAATATTCCCACTTGTATTGTTGATCCACGCAATATACTCTAAGTAGGTCCTCCAATACTTGGTTTACCCTTTCAGTTTGTCCATCCATTTTTGGATGATATGCTGAGCTAAAATTTAATTGAGTCCCAAGTGCAAAAAATAAGGTTTTCCAAAAGCTAGAAGTGATTCGTGCATCTCTATTAGAAATAATATTTTCAAGAATTCCATGAAATCTAAACACTTCTTGCACAAAATTTCTTACTATGCGAGGCGCTCCATTACTTAAGTTTCCTAGTATAAAGTGTACCACTTTTGTTAGCTTATCCACTACCATCGGCATGGCATTGTGTTTGTTCCTAGACATAGGCAGTCCTTGCACAAAATCCATACTTATAACTTTCCACTTTCATTCAGGTATGTCGTGTGGGTATAACAGACCTGCAAGATGATGATGTTCAACTTTCACCCTTTGACACTCAAGACAACTAGCCACAAAACTAGCGACATCTCGTTTCATTCCCTTACAGAATTATAATGTTTTCACATTAGCCATCATTTTTGTCACTCCTGGATGACCAGAATATGGTGCTTCATGAATTTATTTCCATACTAGATTCCTCAAATCCTTCACATCAAGTACATACATTCTGCCTTTGTGCCTAAGTACTCCACTAGGTTGAAACTGAAAACCTTCATACCTAGGATCTTGAGGATTGTCTTTTAGTGCTTTCTTAACTTGTAAGTAGTACTCATCCTCTTTACATTTATGGAGTAATTTCTCTTTGAAATCGGTATGTATTGCTACTATCGAAGCAATGTGATGTCTTTGACTTAGTGCAATGACAACCCGATTTTATTTTCCCTTGATATAACTGATATCAAAATCATACTCAACTATCAACTCCAACCATCTTCTCTATCTGGAATTCAGATTTGGTTGAGTAAAAAGGTACTTCAACCCATTATGGTTAATTTTTAACTCAAAGGGTTTTCCCAAAATATAGTGTCTCCACATTTGCAAAGCATGAACTACATCTGTCAACTCCAAATCAAGCGAACAATAATTCATTTTGTATGGCTTTAGCTTCTTAGATTCATTTGCAATCACTTGTCCATCTTGCATTAGTACACCACCTAACCCTTCTTTACATGCATCGATGATAACTCTGAAACTTCCTTCAAGATATAGTACTTTTAGAATAGGTGCAGTGGTTAACTTCTCTTTGAGTAGGTCAAATGACTTTTGACACTTCTCATTCCATTTGAACCTCTTTCCTTTATTCTGCAAAGAAGTTGTAGGAAAGGCAATCTTAGAAAAATTTGCAACAAACTTTCTATAGTATCCCACCAATCCCATAAAATTTCTCACTTCTGACACGCTTTTGGGTATAGGCCACTAAATAACTACCTTAATCTTTGTTGGATCCATTGAAATTCCATCTGCTAAAATCACATGACCCAAATAATGTACCCTCTTTTGAAAGAATGTACACTTGGACAATTCTCCATACAACTTGTGCTCTCTTAACCGTTTTAGAACCATTTCAAGATGCTTGCAATGTTCCTCTTCATTTCTACAATAAATTGGGATGTCATCTAGAAAATCTAGTACATACTTGTCAAGGTAATCCCTGAACAAACTATTCATAAGATTCATGAATTTTTTTGGTGCATCTATTAAACCGAATGGTAAAATAGTGAACTCATAGTGTCCATACCGAGTTCTGAATGTAGTTTTAAAGATATTTCATCTTTAACCCTTAACTAGTGATATCTAGACCTCAAATCTAATTTTGAGAAAACAGTTGCACCTATTATTTGACCAAAAAGATCATCAATATGTGGCAGGGGATACTTATTCTTAACCATAGCTTTGTTAAGCATACCATAGTCGATGCACAACCGCAAAGTTCCATCTTTCTTCTTGACAAATATAACAGGTGCTCCCCAAGGTGAAACACTTGGTCTTATTAGTCCTTTTGACAACAATTCATCTAATTGTGCCTTAAGCTCCATAAGTTCTATGGTGGTCATCCTATAGGGTACCTTGGATATAGTTTTTGATCTAGGAACTAAATCAATAGAGAAATCAAACACTCTTTTTGGTGGTAATCCTAGTAACTCATCAGGAAATACATCTGAAAATTCCCTCAAAATGGGATACTTCTCCATATCTAATTTTCTAGCTTCTTCAATTTCCCCATCTTCTAGCTCTTGTTGACTCTAGTACTTTGAATTTTCACTATCATACCCAAGTTCTTCAATCTTTACAACAAATAGTTTACACCCTTTCTTCTTAGCTTTCTCAAGTTGCATTGTTGTAATTTGTCAAACTTTTACCTTTCGAGGTATTCCTTGAATTTTAACTTGGTTTCAATAGTCATCTAGACACTCAACAGTCTTGGCATTGCAATCTGCTATGGCCCTATGCCTCCACAACCAATTCATTCCTAGGATAATATCATATGATCCTAGTGGTGTGACATAAAGGTTGACTTCAATAGAAAAACTAGGTAGCTCTATCCTAGCCTCGAATAGACATTGATCCACCTTTGCTCTTGTATTGTTTACATATTCAACATTCCATGACATTGCCATGTGCCCTGCCTTCCTAGATAATTGATTTGCTATTCTAGGTGAAACAAAATTTTCAATGGCACCTATATGAATTAGAATAGAAATAGGTAAACCAAACAAAGTACCTGGTGTTTCGATTGGTATCACTTGGTAATTAGCTTGTTGATCATCTACTGCAACATGTATCCTTTGCTTAAACATAGCCTGTTGACTAGGTAATGAGTTTCCATATGGGTGGGAAGTATAATTTTTATTTGGACATTCCCTTGTATAATGATCCCCTTTACATATAAAACAACTTGAAGGTGACCCTCTTTTCTCGGTGGCTTCTCCAGGCTTACTAGTACTTTCACTAGCTATGCTAGTGTTACCAAAACTTGGATCATTTCTCTTGCGATCTCTTCTGAACTCTTTTCCATTAAAGTGAGATCTATTTCCTTTTGGCTTGGCAACATTTTGAACAGGTTCCTCCTTCTTAGGAGCTATTTTGTTGGGAACTTCAATATCCTTCTTATGCTCCTTTCTTTCCTGCTGGATAGAATCTGCCTTAAGCTTTTCTTCTTGCTTGATGGCTTTTTTGTATACAAGGTCCATTGTGGTTGGACCATGCATATCTACTTATCCACCAATTCTGCTATTGAGTCCCAAAATGAATTTCCTAATGCAAAAATGTTCATCCTTGTGATATATAGGAACATAGCGAAGAAGTCGGGTGAACTTCTCCCAGTATTCATCAACTGTCATGGTCCCTTGCTTCAACTCTTGGAAAATTGTTAGTTTTTGAACATAAAGGAACTAGGGTAACCATCTTTCGTAGAAAATTTCCACAAATTCATTCCAAGATAGTTTCCATGAACTTATGTTAAGCTCCAACTTTTTGTTCATCCACCAGTTAGAGGCTTCAACTGCTAACTAATATGCACCCCACGCTGCCTTAGTCACTTCATCATAGTTTCTTATCTCAAATTATTTTTACATTTGCATAAGCCAGAATTTCACTTCATCTCCTCTTGTGCTTCTGTCAAACTTTGGTGGGAATATCTTCTTCATATCCCTTGATAGTTCGGTGGATACAATCTTCTTTTTCCTCTCGATGGATGGTGTGGGTGATTTCTCTTTATCATGGTTTCAGTTTTCACCTTGTCTATGAGAAGAAATTTCTCCTTCTAGGTTATTGATATGTATTTCTTCCTCCACCCTATCCTTAGCTTTTTCTTGTTCAAGATTAGTTAGCCTTTCTAGGATTTGATCAAGCCTAGCTTCCATTCCAGTAGCTCCTTGTCCACCATCTTGGCTATATCTGAGAATAGTTCGCATCCTCTCATACATTCTCACCATGCTTTATATAATTGATTTAACCTGAATGTTTTATTCATGTTAGTCTAATTATGTTATCAATTAACTCTATGGAATACACATTCACATGAACACAAGTATTTTATAACAAATCAAGTATTTCTTTTAATAAACACATAGTTTTATTCATAATATGAGGATTCAATATCCTATTGGTTACATTGATCGACTATTCAGATAGTCAAGGGGAGAGTGTCCTTCTAATTCACTCTTGGACACATAACTTAAGGGAGTGTAACCTACAGACTGAGAAAATTGTTGTTCTCTATCCTTTTGTTCATCTCTCATTTGTTTGTATCTATCCCAAAAAGGATAACAACCTTCGGATTTATTGTCTGATACATAATTACGAGAAGTAATGTCAATTTGGTGTTCATCAACAATGTACTCTACATTTTTTGCAAACATTTGTTCATGAGACCATTTCTAGACCAGTGGTGTCCTCGGTGTATAACCTTCAAACTCTTTACTTGAAGAAATTGATATCACTTTGACCAATGGTAGAACCCTAGGATACCTAAAGATAAATGACAAACTAGAACTTTCTTCAAAAGGCACGTCCCTGGAAAGTGGTAATGATTCTGACTTTTTAAGTGAGATAGTTGGTAGGTAATTGTACATTTCCTCCATCCTCATCTTCCTCTTCATGTCGTGGATCTGAGAAAGTGCATGACTAAAAGTTTTGTTATCACTCAACCAGATAGCTTTATCATAGCTGGTTCCTTCAATGGTTCTAACAATGGCTTCTTTTTCCGTCTTGACCTTAAGGTAACGTTCATTTTCGACTATTGACTTTCGAGCCATTAATATGATACGCACCATCCTGACACAAGAATTTTTCACAACATTCGGTAATGTTGGAAGGAAAATTAATGAGCTCACAGGTTTCAAAGTTAAACCTGGTAGATCTAATACCACATGTAATGACCTAACCCTTCTGTGAAGTAAAAATTTCTTAATTTTACACCAAACAAATAAAGATAACGAGTAATAACCATTGTAATAAATTAAAAAAAATAAAAATTTATAAATATCATAACATGATACAATATATTTCAACAATTAATATTTTCCTTTTCAAATAAACATCAAAGTAAGAAAATATATAAGTACAAACATAGCTCAAGGAGCTTTTGAACAAATAGTAGTAAGAAGGTCTAGGAATCCCTCCTTCAAATCTTGGTACTTTAGTAGCTTGTTGTGGAGGAGAAGCATCACTCGAGCACTTTTCCACCAACCACATAATTATAATGCGGTCCCCTGCACATCTATCATTCGATAGATGTCCCTCCCTTCGACGAAGAGATTGGTAGAGTAACCAATATTGTTAACCAACTGAACATAGTGTTGTGTCCTACATTACTAGATCTTGTGCAATACGACAACTCTCGAACTAGTATCTAATACGGGATCATGATGAACTGACAGTGTAATCATCACACAATCTAAGTGGATGTTTTTACATTACACTACTTTGGCCAAAGTGTTTCATCCAGTATTTCTACTGAGGGTCATCTATCACATACACTATTCAGGGTCGATTTGACTTAGGGCTATCTCACACTACGCATAGGTTTTTTCCTCCAATGGATAATCTGTACCCTAGACATCCTACAACATATTACTCTACTAGAAATGAATCAGCATAACAAGCACTTCACAAGTTCCCTCCCATACTGGAATCTTTATCATAGGAGTATCACAAGCTCGTCTGAGGTAATCTAATAACTTAGCTGGTTGAACTTTACTTGACTCAAGCCTTCATTTCAATCCTAATACATAGTAACTAAGGCAACCGGTATTCTCCTTATATGGAGATCATACAAATAATATAAAATACAACTAGAATGTGTCTTTTATCTTTAAACAATTCACTTCTTAAGCACAGACAAGAAATACAATTCAAGAAGCAATTCACTTCCTATGCACAAACAAAAAATATAATTTCAAGAAGTATTAAATGGATAACCATAGAAATAGATAGTAGAAGAATATTCCATGCTTGTGATTTCTTTTCCATAAAATTTTGATAACACAACCTTCTCTTTTGACCAATCCAAAAACTTCCAGCACCACAGATAACTAACAACACCCTCTCCGATTTCACTCTTCCTCACTCAGAAAATGGATATTCAGAACTGGCAATAACACAGAAGTATTTAACCAACAGGTGTATAATTTGGTATAATATGCCTTCTCTAATAGATACTTAGAAACGGTGGAATTTGTTATTTACTTACAGCTAGTAAATGTGTGATGCTCAGATATCTCAATATGAAAGAGGAAATTATGATTTCAGTCTTGAATCACAGTGAAATGAGTATAATCAGAATGAATGAGTGAATGCGTCCCAATGAGGTAGGTTGGGCAACTATTTATAAAGCCTAGCCTCCCTTTTATTTTGGCATGTGATTTGCCACCACTACTGTTAGAAATTTTCAAACTAGAGGTGGCGCTAGTTCCCTGCCACACTCAGCATAAAAATTGGTGAATCATCCTCCAAAATTTGACAACATTTGAAGACTAATTCCAAACACATGGAGAGATTATGCCAATTGACACCTACAAGTTTATTCTTCAGATGTGGCACCAATTTCATATTATGGCGGGTAAAGATGATCACAGAGAAAAATTCATTTATTAAATTGTGTACACATCGCCTATTTCCCAGGCTGAGTCAACAATGTTGGGTTCCTGCCTTGGTTTCATTCTTGATTGCAGCTTTGACCAAGTCATGCATTTTAAACGCCTTGGTGGTTTCATTCATGTGTGCACCAATAGGTGACACGATTTTACTGTGTCGCTTCAAATTTAAACGCAAGTACTTTTTCCATATAAACCATAGTCGATGGAAATATTTTTCTTGCTTCATAATTTAAGAAATATAAACTTTATCGCTTCAAAAATATTTGATTTCAAAAATAAATGATGAATATTCAGTCGATTGAGCAATAATTTGTTTTTCTAAAGTTGTATGATTTAATATTTAATCAATTAGGAAATAATTTGATTTCCAAAGTTGACAAATTAATATTAAATCAATAAGGGAAATAATTCAATTTCCAAATATGAGTCTATTAGGAATATATATTACGTTATATTATATATATATATATATTATATTATATATATATATATATATATATTATATTATATATATATATATATATATATTATATTATATATAGTACCTAAATAATATACATATATATATATATATATATCAATAATATTTTATATTTTATTAATAATTATATAAAAGATTTTACATAAATGCGGCCAATAGATAACCAAAATCAAGTTGTAGCATCCCAAAACACCAGTTAACCCAACCCCTTAGCCAATCCCAACCCCCCATTATAGAATAGATGAATCCACACATGCACATGGGCTTCCACCCAAAAGCCAAAACCCACTACCCTTTCATCCTTTTCAAAAAACCCTACTACCCACTGAAATACCACCCATCAACCATATTCAGGTAGCCACTAACTGCTATAGTTTTTTCATAGAGCCCAAAACAAATCAAGGGAAACATATATGCATCAAACGCACCATGCAACAGTGATTCAAACACGAAACAACAATTGAAAAATGCACACCGTCCAAAATTCTCCTTGTGCGACCAGTTCACCATCCTGCACACAAACCAAAAAGTCATCGCTCCTCTTCTACTAACTAGCACACCTCCCACCCAAAGCCCGACATGTACCACCCCTTCTCTGTGAGCACTTCTTCCTAGGGACTATTTGTGGGAGTTCCTTCTCCATTTGAATTGGGTCATATTCATGTTGCCTTAGCATAAATTTCAAATTCTCACACGCCACAAACATCTCTATCCTATACGCGTCTTTATCTAGCCTTCTACACCACCTCACAAAGGGAACGACTCCTAGTTCCTTAACGTCCTCCATGTCCTCAAACCCCTCTGAGATATCATATCCCACCCCTGGGACAACCCACTCTAGAAAGGATTCCATCCCCAATAACTATTCCTTGTCAAAGAGCAAGTCCATTACCCATCTAATAACATTTATCTCCTTGGTTAACTCCAAACCCCACAAAAATATCATAGAAGCAATGTCGACATTAATCCTTCCTCTATGAGTTGCTTCCATGAATAGCCTTCCCAACGCTTCCAACACTGCTTCAACAACATCATCATACGATTGTTTCAACACAAATTTTAGTCTAAATTTTGACACAGACCCAAAAAAAGCCTTATGTTGTAGCTTAGTTTTGAATGAATGCATAGCTTCCATCGCTCTCAAGCAACGCTGACCTAGCACCTGACCACTTCGCAAACTCTGAGTACCTGCTACACCACCTAGCCTTTCTTAAAAAGACCCCAAACACGTGTCAGGTATTATTACATGAGCATCCCCATCCAAGCTTCATTAATGCAAAGCCTTCCTCTGTCGCCAAACCAAAACACACAATCGCCACTTCATTGAAGAAAATACTTCCCACATCATCCAAGTATGCTCACCAACTCCTTGAAATGTGAGATACAAATTTTTGTACTCCTCACCTGTCGTGTCATTGAAAACAAACCTTAAAGTCGTTAAAGCCATGATTCAAAAGGAATCAACAAAAAAACACCTCTCGACGTCAATCACATGAATACACAACTTAGCACACATCATCGCCCCATCACCAAAATGAAACACACCCACCTCAATTATCAAGCCCTAATTCCACGTGCCTAAAATCTTCAAAATGTGAATCCCCCACACTAGAAAAAGACACTGCCCATTTTGAAAGACTATCAGCTTCACAGTTTCCCATTCTACGAATGTGACTTACTTTAAAATCTTCAAACCATTCCAACTCCTTTAAGATGGCTCTTATTATACCCTACAAATGCCAAGCAATTGCACCCCTATTTGTGGTGGCTTGGGTAATGATCATAGAGTCTCCTTCAAGATGTAACTTGTGAACTCCCATGGTTCGAGCTAAACCTACTCCAAGCAATGTTGCTTTAGTATCAACAACATTATTAGTCCCTTCATCTAACCTTCTTGCTCCTAAGGCCACAATATTTCCCTGCCAATCTCTTATTAGAGCTCCAGCCCCTGAGGGACCCGGGTTCCCTTTAGAGGCCCCATCGAAATTTACCTTATGCCATCCAAATGATGGATAATCCCAATGGGCATCTTCACAAGCAACTTTCTCATCCACCTCACCAGTACTTTGCCAAGCTCTTATCTTAATTCCAGGCCTTTCACTTTGCAATTTTTTGTCAACCAAGGTAGAAGGAAGCCTTAACCCCAAGGCCTATGATGTAGCACTACCTACCACCTCCTCAATTGATATATCAATCCTACTCAGCAATCTCTTCAGATCCTCCTTCTTTTCTAGAAAAATCCTCCTATTTCTCTCTTTCTAGATCTCACACACCACAATAGGTGGGCTACAAAGCCAGATGCTTGAAAGAAGAGATTTTCTATGAGAAGTGGGACAAATCTCAAATAATTCTTTGAGAGTCCTTTGAAGTGGTCCATACCATCAGAGTTTCCTTCTCAAATTCTCCCAATATATAGTTGTTATTTTGCATTGCAATATCAAATGGTCCACTGTCTCTTCAACCTCCTCACACATCACACACTTCGTTGGGCCAGCAAACCCAAGCCTCTTTCTCCTTTCCCCTGATAAAATCCTTCCTTTCACCGCAATCCATGCAAAGGTGCCTACTTTTTGTAAAAAAACCTTGCTCCAACACAAATTCTTGGCCCAAAAGATATCATCTTGCCGATCTAAAAGCTAGTAGCCTATTTTAACAGAATAGCATCCATTTGTAGAACCACACTACACCACTTTGTCCTCATCATTAGACAAAAAATACTTTCTTTCCTGGAAGATTGCCTTCATCCTTTCCAATTGTTGAACAAATAAACCTTCATCTTCAACCTTCTTCCACACCCATCACGCCCAAAAGTGCCCATTTTTTACTCCACATAGTCTCGCACCTTAACACCCCACTTCTGAATAAAAAGATCTCTAAGATCCTGCAAATCACCATTTTCACTCAAAGTTGGTTTACCCTCCCAAGAATCATCCCAAAATTTAGCCTGCATCCCATTTCCAATCTGCCAGGAAATATGATTTGTTATGATCGGCCTACAAGAAATAATAGAGTTTCAAATAGCAAAACCCTTAGGAGGATTCCTGATAGTAAAGATCCTATGGTCCTCAGTTGTATCCAAATATTTGGCCTTAAGTATTTTTACCCATAGGAGATCTGGTTTCGAATAAATGTTCCAAACTAATTTAGCACCAAGAGCTTCATTCATCACTTGCCAATTTTTATCCCATGCTAAGAGAGGAATTTTATCTTGCTCATTAGCACCATTCCAAAATAATTTATGCATTCGTTGGCCAATAGTACTTATCACTTTCTTGGGACGTATCATACACATCATGGAATACACTGGGATTGCTGAAACAATATATCTCAACATTAAAAGCCTCCCCGCAACCGTTAACCATTTACTCTTCCACCCATCCAATATTTTCAAACAAACATCCACCAAATCTTTCCAAATGCTAGATTTACTAGCTCCCCCAAAAAGTGGAATACCAAGATATTTACTGGGGAGAGACCTAGATTTCATTCCAAGAATTCTGCATACCTCCAACTGCTTTTGAATAGGAGTGTTAAAAAAGAAAATTTCATATTTGTGCCAATTGATGCACTGCCCAGATGTATTACCATAAGCATATAAAGTCTCTTTCATCACTCGAGCTTCTCGGAAGGAAGCTTCACCCATCTAAAAGGTGTCATCTACAAATTGAAAATGTGATAAAGGATCAATTTTATCTGCTATTTTAATTCCTCTCCAATTCCCAGAGTTGCATCTCTTTGTTATTAGCCTCCCTAACACCTCAACCAAAATGATAAAAAGAAAGAGAGATATAGGATCTCCTTGTCTTATCCCTTTACTCGACTCAAAGAAACCTTGTGGGCTCCCATTCACAAGAATAGAGAAATGAGGAGAGCTAATGCAACTCTTGATCCATTCCACCCACACATTTAGAAAAACAAACTTCTCAAGGACATTCAGTAAGAAACCTCTATTCACCTCATCATAAGCCTTTTTAATATCTAACTTGACCATCATTCTTTCAATCTTCATCAAGCGAATGGAGTGAATGGTCTCATGGGCTACAATAATACCTTCAAAAATAGACCTATTTGGAGAGAAACCACTTTGCTCCATAGAAATGACAGATTCCAAAACTTTCTTCAATCTATTAGCAATGACTTTAGAAATTATCTTATATATTGTGTTGCACAAAGATATCGGTCTAAAGTCTTCAAAAGATTAAGCCACCTACTTTTTTGGAATTAAGGCAATGAAAGTGTTATTAAAATCTTTAAGCATAAAACTATCCCTTCATGATTCCTCAACAACCTCCCAAATGTTGTGAGCAAAAATGTCCCATAATTTTGGGTTTTTTTTTTGAAAAACCATCAGGGTTGGGGCTTTGTCACCACCCAACCTAAACATAGCCTTCTTTACTTCACTGATAGTAACAACCCCCATGAGCATTTCATTCTGAGCCTCAGAAATACAACTTGGAATGATGTTTAAAATGTTAGGATCAGAATGCATCCCATTCAAATTATCTGAGAAATCCTCTTGGAAATAATGAACTGCAACCTTATTAACCTCTTCTACATTGTTCCTCAAAATTCCCAATGAATCCTTTATAGAAAAAATTCTATTACAAGATCTTCGTATTTTCGTAGAGTTATGAAAAAACTTTGTATTTTGAGCACCATCTTTTAGCCAGGTTTCTAGATTTTTGCCTCCAATAAATCTCTTCCCTAGCTAAGGTTTTAGCATAATCTTTATTAAGACATTTTTTAAAAGTAAAATCCTCCTCATTCATTCCATTCTCAATTACTTTGGAGTGAAGAGATTTCAATTTCTCTTCCATCCTAAATTTTTCAACAAAGATGTTCCTAAAAGATTCCCTATTCCACCTCTTGAGTTGTTCCTTGAGAAGTTGAAGTTTTTTAAAGAAAATAAAAGATTTTTTACCAATTCGGGTTAGAGCATTCCTCCACCAATACTCCACCAAATCCTTAAAACCTTCATCTCGAAACCACATAGCTTCAAACTTAAAAGGGCATCGATCTAGGGTGACCTCATCTTGAATCCTTAGGAAAATAGGATAGTGATCAGAACCACACATAGGAACAATTTCCACCTCACAAGTCCAATGATGATTGGCCCAATTCCCAGCCAAAAAGAAGCGATCCAGCTTTTCAACAATATTGAGAAAGCCACTCCTTCGATTAGTCTAGGTAAAATCACCATTTTTAAAAGGAAGTTCAAACAAGCCATTTCCAATAACAAAATCACTGAAATTTTGTTGATTCTGACCAGCCCACATATATATATATATAATATTATCTATATATATATATATATTTATAGTACCTAAATAATATACATATATATATTATATATATATTTATAGTACCTAAATAATATACATATATATATTATATTATATATATGTAGTACCTAAATAATATACATAGATATATATATTTAAATACCACGGTATAATATATATATGTGTGTGTATTATTTTTACTATATATATATACATAATATTAATATATATTTACATATATATATATATATCCCACCATAAATATATCGTGAGCCAGTCAACATATCTGATATGTATATATACATATATATGTATATGTAAATTTGTAAGGCAATAATAATAATAATATTAATATTCACATAATATAGGATGTGTGCATATATACATGTATATACCTGTATGTACACATATGTGTAGGTATACCATATCAATGCATCTTTATGAACATATCCATCTACCAACATACACTTGTATCAATATGTATATACATATGGATACATGTATATACTATATATATGTGTATATGTCCACTTCTGATTCACTTACATCCATTTACGTTACAATCATTATGATCGTAATAATGCAAGACAAATACGTAGATAAACACCACTCATAAAAGCATACATAAGTAGACTAGACTCCTAATGCAAACATACAGGCTACATATGACTTACCTATAACCAACACTTGACTGACTCAGTTCACTCAATCTAAGGTGATGTGTGTGTATGCTTAGATAGTTCACTTTACCGGTTAACCGACCAAGCTCCTCTCCCGAGTGATACTTTCCCTTTGCTTGGAGGAATGGTTCATATACCTGCATCCACTGACATAATCTCACAGCAGTCACATGTTCATAACATTAGCAGTATACTTAAACATCTCAAGTTAGAACAACATAATTCAATAACCTATAATGTCATATTCCATCATGGATAACATCAATTGAAGCAACATTAAATGACACAATCATTAAATGTGAAAACACTCATATTGATAACAAATAACAACATATTATATTCATCTTCTTAAATCTCTTTACAATCATTTAACCCTATGCAGTACTAATATGTAGTAGCTATACTAACAGGAGCGACCAAAAAAGGTTGAAAAAGTCATTGAAAAAGGAATGCAACCAGCAAAAAATGACATTATCATTGGCAAGAGTGGTATGGTCCCATAGGAATTTACTACCTCTGGGTACCCAAATATACCCGCCCCCATATAAAGTGCTCTTTAATAAAAAAAGCCCATAGCCTTTTTTAAAAAGATTTTTAATATGTTTTTTCTTTTATAAAAATTCAAAAAAAAAAAACCAAAAATTTGCATACCTTGAATTTACATTTTTTTTAATTTTTGTGTTGAAGGGGTCATACTAGAGTCATATGGTCCTTGAGGCAAATTTTTTTTGCCTCAAAAATAGCTAATGGTGAAATAGGGAAAATTTATAGTCAAAATTTGTCGAATTGGCCTCCTAGATCCAACGGTGAGGTCCTTTTGTGCCAAAATCATAGCTACACTCTGGATCTTAAAAAACAACCACTTCAAACATCAAACACAAGCCACAAGATCAAACAACAAACAAAGACACCTTCCAACAAGAGATTTGCAACCGCTTAAGTGCATGAGAATAAATTAGACTAATATTTAATTATGGATTAATCAATTATTAGCTGTTGCATGATTACTCTAGCAGTCATGTCGTGTTTAACAAAACTTTGATGTTTGAGCGATTCTAAACTAGGCAAAGGACTCCCCTAGAATCTTGTAAAGCCCAGGTAAGATCTTTTAGTCATCACTTAGAGTGGTGTAGGGTACACTATCATGCTCAAAGTTACTCACCATGTATCTCCTTGAATAGAGATAGGAGCTCTTTGGGCAAGGTCTTAGGACCTCCAAATAAAGGGAAAAGGTGATCCCTTGTGTCATTGGAGCCCTATCTATTGACTCATGAAAGAGAAGTGCCTCACACTAATCTTGAGATATTAGTCTTTGGTTGGTAGGACTAAACTAAGTTGACACATCTAGTTGATTAATTTTTCAAATTTATGATTGTGTTTGATGTGTCTTATTGTTCATACCCATACTTTTCAAACACCCTTATTATTCCAACATTCAACTAAAAGTGCCTTAAATGTGTGTAATTTTTCTTGTAAAATCTTGGGTCATCTTTTGCCAAAGAAACACAATTTATCTTAATCCTTCCAAGTCCAGTTAGGCAACATCATATTATGTTTGTGCAACCTCGTCTTGCCCAAACGGAGTCACAAAATCCTTCCAAGTCTAGTTAGGCAAGTACTATGTCTGGGTGGCCTCGTCTTTCCTAGATTAAGTCCCAAAATCCTTATGAGTCCAATCAAGCGACCTTGTATTATGTTTGGGAAGCCTCATACTATGTTTGGGTGGCCTCATCTTGCCTAGACTGAATCCCAAAATTGCATTAAGTCTAATTAGACAGCCCCATATTGTGTTTGGATGACCTCATCTTTCCCAGAATGAGTCCAAAAATTTCACCAACTTTGTTTGGGTGGCCTGGTTCTATACTTGGGTGGCCTCCTCTTACTTAGACTTATTCTAAAAATTTCACCAACTTAGTTTGGGTGGCTTGGTTTTGTACTTGGGTGGCCTCATTTTTATTAGGGTCAAGATCATAATTTGGTTATCTCTAATTTCACAACCTCATTACATGCGTGGGTAGCCTCGTTACATATTTGGTCAACCTTATTTTAATTGGGTCAGAATCATAAAATTTTACTCTTTGAATAGACAACCTTATCCTGTGGTTGGGTAGTCTCGTTTCCCTTATAAATTCCAGAGAGTGAATTTGTTTAAGTCAAGATAAACATTGTTCTTCTAAGCTAAACATTGCAATCGAATAATATTTCCATTTCGTATCCAATCCATACCGCTCATTTTTCTCACTTAATCCAATTGAATTTTGATCAGAATATCATCCTCTTGGTATAAGAACAAATGTTCCTAAACACATCATATCAATCATTTATAATAAAAATCCAACCTTAAAGACTTAATCAAGATCCGAAATCCTAAAGAAAACCATCCCTCATAATGTTATCTTGAGAACTTATCCTATCCCAAGTTAGTAATCCCTTATTCAATCTATTTCACCTCAAGCCAAAGGTATACTATTTTGTTCTAATCCATCCCATTTACCCTCTAATCATCTCTTCCCATCTCTTCCATCTTGCCTATCCAATCTAATATCATGAATCCTTATCCTCCCTCAACATGACCAAAATTATTAATCAAAATAAATCCAAATTACATTGATGATGATGATGAAAATCTTGTTGATCAAGATGAGTACGAAATAGACCCCTTTGATGCCATCATTGCTAGCAAGCTTGCCCCAAACATCTTCCAAAATCCAATCACTCATCCAAGCTACCCCATCAAGCCTCCTTACACCCATTAACAATCCTTGTTCTACATTTGACAAGGGAAATACATCTCCCTCTTATCCCCCATCCACATCTCCCTCTTATCTACCACTCCAATATCCCTCTCATCCAATATCCATACCTCCATCTTCTCCTCTGGTCATATATCAACCTCCATCTTTGTAGAACAACACCATCACTTTCATCCTTATTCCAAATCCATCATCCAATTATCCCCCAAACCATCTCCCAAACCATAATCTTGATCCTCCAATGCATTATCCCAATCCTCCATCTACTTCCTCCTATCTTAATCCACCATATAATTCCTCTCATATTAATCTGCCAACCAATTTATCCTATCTCAATCCACCATCCACGTCCTCCTATATTAATCCTCCATACATATCCTCCTATCTCATTCTCCCTCCAATCCATCATACTTCCATCCTCCATCTAATATTGATCCCATCTCTAATCCTAATCCTCCATATACTCTTATTCCTCCATTCATTCTCAACCCAACATCTAATCCTAATTCTCCAATCCATAATCCTAATCATCTCACTACTCCCCTTATTCCATCTACCCCTAGTCCTTCATCTATTTCCAACCTTCCACCAAAGCTTAAAATATATGAGTATCTCATTCCAGATATCATCCAAGGACTCAACAAAGAATTCTTCACCAAATCCACATCCCAAATTTATGGATTTATTTTACCCTTCTTTGCCATGTATGCTCATCAGTGATGAGTCCCTTCACAGTCCCACACCTATCATTTCTCTCCCCATTCCTAACAACACCCAAACCATCGAAACCATCCAATCCCAATCCTAATCCCCATCTCCTACTCCTAGCATTATCCAACCCCAATCCCATGAACATCTTGAATCTTCCATCCCTCTACCTACCCGATGTGAGGAATCTAGTCAACACTCGTCCTCCATCAAACCACCTACACAAGTTGAAACATGTTGATAACTTGTTCCAAAGCATACAAATACATGCCCTCATACAAATCAATATCCTAACATCACACCTAATCCCTCTCATATAATCCCTTATCCTCTCCCCATCCAACTCAATATCCTACCATCCTATTCACTCCATCTCATGATCCTTTATCACCTCCTACCCAATCTATCCCAACACTAGCTTTGTATGCCCTTTGTCCTCTTACTCTCACCCATGGTGGTTCTCTTATAGAAAAACAAATCATATCTGTCACCCATCCTCCTCCACCTAATAATAGACTTGCATCTTGCTTCCAAAAAAATAAACATCCTACTATAAACCAAATGCTCAAGACCATGAACTATCAAGGCAAAGGCTTAAACCTTCATGAGAAAGGTATATAAGATCCCATCCATATCAAAAAAATCCACATGTACAAGGCCTTGGTTATATACCTCAAGGATCACAATCTAAAATTTTTGGCACAACATTCATACAACCTAAGCAAGCCTCTTCCAAAAGAACAATAAGTGCTTCCCATCACTCGAAAACACTTGTTTCCATCCCTCCTCCATCATACACACCTAAAAACTATTTATATCCCTCCTTCATTCTCCAAATCCATTTTGGTTCCTTATGTCCCACAATCAACTATCACATATCCTACATCTAATAAATCCATTTTGGGCCCTTATATGCCAAAATCCCATCCTCCATCTCATCTCATTCCTTCCCTCATCCACTGATAACCTATCCTTGTCACCAATCATAAGCATCTCATTCCTATTATTCCTAATTAGGATCAATAAAGACATGCCTCCATGAATTCCATCCAACATGGTCTCTCCATGCACCCTCTCCAAAATCATCCTTCCATCACTCCATTCATATTATCTTCACATCATCCATCTCCTCATGCCCATACTATTGCTATTGGAAGCAATTTGGATGCCAAAATAAAAATGCATATAACCAAACCTCTACATAGATATAAATATCACCATGTCCCCTCAAAAATACATGATGAAGAAAAGAAAAATCCAGTATTTTGATGATTTGGATAACTATTCCATTCTCGTGCTTCATGCAACCATACCCTCTTGTAAATATTGTACACCATTTAAATAGTGCCATCCCATCACTCATCATCTAGGTCCATCCTTGTGCACATACTTGTAACTAGGTCCCATCCTTGTGCCTATTGTGTCATCAAGAATCCCCTATCAAGTTGGTACTTCAACAAAGTCCATTATCCTTACGAAAAAAGGTACTTGTGATATTTTGTTATTTCATTGGTGCTTTTTGAATCTTTGTTTATCTTTCTTTTGAGTTTTCTACTTTACCTACTCAAGGTCACCATGAGTCATCATATCATGGTGTGCTTTGACTGATGAAAATAGGGGCAAGTCTTGGATTTTTATTTGGTGTGTCTTCTTGGTTGTCTCACGTTGTTCCCACTAAGATCCTTGGTGACCTTATGTTACATCGGGGCATTCCTTTATTTTGTGGTTTTCCACCATTGTGCCCACCAAATGTCCTTTAGAAAATTTGTGAGATGTTGGACTAACCTTCTTGTTTGTTGAGTCAAACCTATGCATATGATACAAAGTGACCTTGGTTCTTCATACCTTGGTGCATTATATCTCATGTTATATCAAATTAAGTGCTCACTACATGGAATTTTTAATTTGACGCTCCAAATCCATCCATCCATTTATCCTACATGTTTCTAATCAATTCATCCTATATCTGTTGGCGTAACAATTAGCACCTCTGGAGTGCTAGAGGCGCTCATTGGTACGGAAAACTATGCACAGTGTGTAATGACTGCTCTTAAAATTAGGAGGGGAAGCTCCCTCTTTTGTTGATATGTGTAAAAGTAAAGTATTTTAAAATCCTATCTTTTTGACTCAGCTGGAAGAGGCACAAGGTTAAGGAAACCAAGAATGTTGTAGCTAAGGGTTTTCTCTAGTTTTGCAGATCTTAACTACAACTAACTAAAAGCTTTAATCTATCCTATTCCCTCAAGAAAAATAGAGCATGAGGAATTAGGAGCAAGAATTTGATATACGATAAACTTTACAATAAGATTTCCAAGGAGGAGGAACCCCTATCCGAGGTGTAGGTTGATATGAAGTTTATTAGTCACGACATCAAACAATAAGCTCAATTACTAAATTTCCAAGGAGGAGGAACCCCTATTCGAGGTGTAGATATGCAACAAGCTTATTGGAAACAACACTTAAATGATAATTCTTCTTTCTAAATTTATGAGGAGGAACCCCTATTCGAGGCATAGATATGAAAGAACAACTATTAATCATAACATAAGATAGCAAACTAGGACAACAAATTGCATTAGCGAGATACACATACAATAAAAGATCAAACTAGCAACTATATTTAACTAAGATGAACAAGTATCATAATAATAACATTTAGGAAAGGTGGCACAACTATTTATTATCATAGTAAAAGCTCGTGAACAAATACAAAACGCCAATATTTCAGGCAAGGTGGCTCAACATATATTACTATTGCATGCAAAATTTAATTACAAATGAGCAAAGAGTTCTTATTTATAGACATCAAAGGTGTAGGGAACCCTAAAACCACCTTGAGTCAACTATAGTCTTGCAAACATGCAATATTTTATTGCTAAACCTAATTGTATGCAACTATACAGTTAACTGGAAAGCTACCATCAGCTAACTGGAACAAACTAAATCAAATGGATGTCTGCAACATGCAAGTCCTTATTGATATGCATGTTAACTGATAATTAACACCAGTTAATGGAGAATGAAAACTAAATGAAATCTCCATCTATACATAGGAAATTCCAAAATAGACGTGCATGAGATGGGGAACAATGAGCTAACTCAAAAAGAGGTGTCAAGTTAACTGTTGTGTATGATGTCTATCTTGAAAAGGTGGGACGTCCCGATCTGGAGTTCACTAGCCGCGATCTCGAGCAAGTAACCCCTCCACGAGGTTGTTGACTATATCACCATCTAGAGCACTGATACTTCTTTGCAACATATCGTGTCTTCGTAGCATCTCCTCACCGCTTGTGATATGACTCTGAAGTTCTCTACTCTTAACCACCTCATCAAATAACACTAACATGACTGTAAGTTGATCTAACTTACAACCAACGAAATCTCCACTAAAAATACCATGGATGAGCACTTGCAACTTTTATTGAACGTCAACGAGCCCAATGTACTCACCACCCTCATGTTGATACAGGCAAGGAACTCGGGACACAAAATTTATCACGTATCGAAGTGCACTAGTCATGTGTTCTCTGCTCTCGACCAACTCTGAAGCCATTGTCTCTTGTATTTTTGCCTTGAATATTAATTGTGTTCTCCAAGTAAAAATAGCTTCCTTATCTTCTTTGTTGGTGATCGAGTCATATGCCATCCTCAAATGAGAGATCATGATTTCATCTCTTGGTTTGTCAATCGCCAAGTCTCACTCTGATTCCTGAATCTGCAGATGGAGTTTGTGGGCATTATACCTCAATTGATACAATTTTTTAAGTACAAAGCAACCCCTATTGATGAACTCCTCCTCCCAATATTTCAGGTGCTTCTTGTATACAATCAACTGATTAAGCTGATTTTTCTTTGCTAGTAGCTCTAGCATCTGCGAGAGCAAGGCGGTGATGCTCTAAATGCTATGCATAAGGTTAGAGATATACTAATGAAGCTGCTAGATTTCAGCCTTGAGGGCTGCTTTGTCTTCACCGTCCTTCATGACTCTATCCTTTATGCTATCTATTGCAACCTGAAGGAAATCAACCTCCACTTGGCGTGTGCTTTTACCAAGGTTGAACTTTATCATGTTGAAGTCTTAAACTTCTACCTCATTCAAGTTCTTGTCCTCTGGGAGTGCAATAGTCTTTATTATGATCTCCTTGTCAGCATTCCTCTCTACATGAACCCACTTCTTTATTCTCCTATTTGGTGTGTCCTGGTAGACATGATCAAAATCTAAGAAGTCTAGTTTGTAGGATGGCTGCCTCCTCTTCCTACCCAACTAATTCTCAATCCAAGATGAGCCTCGACTAATCTCACTAGAAGGTTCGGTGCTAGTCATAGGAAAACCTGATGAGTGGGAATGTGTAGAGGTATTGCTACATGGTGGCGAGTCTAGTTCCAAGTCAATGTGAACTGAAACTGGAGACTGCTATGGTGTTGGCAATGGAAAAGAAGGATGTACCTCTGGATCTGGCATGCTTCAAACTCTATTTGTGGGTATCTCCACATGTGTTTCTATAACAAGTGCCTTCCCTTTTGAATTATCAGACACTTTGTTTCCTTTAGAAGGGTTGCTCCTTTTGTTTTGTTTTGGTTTTGATGAGGATGGCATTGAAGATTCCACCCATGACGGCTCTGTACTTGGCATGACTACCCTCCTTGTCTTCTTGCTAACCAAGTAGAGTATATTGTTTTGAATAACTCTGCTTGATCTCTCTTTGACATATGAGTATTCCTTGGCAAACCAATTGATAGCTAGAAGTGGTTGCATATCAACCTGTTCTCTGAAGAATTGAGGAAGTGTATCCCCATCATCATTTGACAATCCTCCCACATCCTCTGACATGAAGATAGATATCTGTTAAAGGGTGAACCTATTGTAACTACGCTAACGCACCTCAAATTAATCCTCGTAGTTGACCCAGTAATCCTTCATAGAAGGCTTGTGGTAAGAGCGACTGCCAAGGCATACTGAGTAATAACCCCAAGGGTCATATGAGCATGTGTCAACAAGGTACTTAAGATTAAGTCTCGCTAACTCATGGCCCACAACCTTGGCATCAACTGTTGTTTTGCACCTATAGATTTCCATTTGCAATGGAAAATTGGCAGCTCGCTTGCACTTATGGTGTAGACATGAATGAACATCGTGTAATTGCCTCAGAAATTCCATGAAAAACATCTTATCCGAAGGATAACGAGGTAGCATGGTTGGATTTCTTGTATATCCGTAGACTCGAATGTAGGTATAGGTAGGGAACTGAATGAACCAGTCCGCCCATTCTACCATTGCTTCTCTGGCAACTACTAAGATATGAACATGCAATTCCTCGTCTAGGTTCCTCACTGTGTACATCAAGAACGCTTCTTGCATATGCTTGAAATGTCGCTAGGAATTTGTGAACTCAAGATAGTCATAATATTGATGAATTTTTTGTACACTGAGAATCCCCGCTATGTTCAACCCTCTAAATTGACCTTGGTAAGCAATCAGGTATACGAGATACAAACACATGTGAAACTTGTGGGCAACCAGGAAACTGGTAATCTGCTTGTGGAGAATGATCTTATCAAAGAGGCCCAGTCGTAATGCTCTCGCCTGGAAATAATTTGAGCGATGATGTAGTACATCCAAGGCTGAAATTTGTGAGCATCTACGTGACCAAAAACATGATTAAGAAGAGTGATCAAAATCGCGTACTCATCCTTGAATTCTTCACAACCCACATTGTTTGGCAATTTAACTTTCTTCTGTTTTAGCCACCTTTTTGCCATTTTGCTCTGACACATGTCCTTATTAGAATTAAATGCCTTTTCACACTGATCCATTGTAATGACCAAATTGTTTAGATGTTGAGGAATATCAAAACACCTCTCAATGTCCTAGGGCTTGAGATTGTAAATCACTCGTACATCTGCTGATTGAATTTCTCGGGCAGTAGAATTGTAATGCTTTACACAAGACATTACAAATTTTATGCAATGAAATGAAATAGGGAGTGAAGCCGCCTCTAGCAACTTAGATTCTTTGATGCTTTGAAGTGTATTTGAACTTATTTTTGACCCTTTCAAGTCAACTTCTGGATTCACCTTATGCAAATTCATGTCAGTTGTTCCGATGAAGTCGTGAATTAAGACCGACTTGATCTTGAATTCAGTTTGTGTGTACTGCATTATGAAAAACTCGCTTGTTGACAGTAAACATGATTATGTTCTGACAACTTTCTCCGGAAAGCTGAAAATACTCTTGATGAGGCTAAAAATACCTTGTCGGAGGGCAATTTTCATGAAAAATTCTGAGACATGGGTTTTGTGCAAAAAATTATTCTAAGCAAACCCTCAACGTTAGAAATTAGAAAAAATACCTTTTAGCTTGACATGCAAAGACTTTTTCAAAAAAAACAACTGGGGGCAACAAGGGTTGCAAGCGCAGATTTTTTTCGAAAATTTTTGGAACATGGGTTTTGTGCAAAAGATGATTCTAAGCAAACCCAAATCCTTAAATACTGACTTTTAGTCTACCATGCAAAGGAATTTCAGAAAAGAAAGCAGAGCTTCGAGAAGTGAAGCTACAAGGCAATTTTTTTTTTTGAAAAATTCTAACACATGGGTTTTGTAGAGAAAGTCATGCACAACAAACCCAAATGATCAAAATTGTCAAAAGTTGCCGAATTATTGGACATGTGAGAGAAAAATTTAGACAATAATAGAATAATTTAAGACATAAGATAGAATTTTATGGTTCTTTTTCCGAAAAAGTTGCCATATTCTTGACTAAAGTCTGTTGATTAATCTGGACTTGTATCTGCAAGGGAATTCTGAAAAATAATACTTGTAGCGCCTTCAAATACTACTTGCACAAGAGAAAACTCATTTGCACTCAACCTGTTGTGAGAGAAATGGATGCCTAAATGAAATAAATAAAGAATTTTGAGGGTTTAGGCGCCAACTGTAAGTAAAAACCCTAATTTGGAAAAGGAATTATTTGATTAGACCTCACTTTGCTTAACAAAAATTGACTTGGAGTTAGAAATAGGAGTCACCTTTTTATAGTTCAGTTTAACTCAACATGCAAAACTGGCATTGAGTCTCAAAATAGGTGCCACCTTTAAAATATTAAAGAAATATGCCTTAAACAAAATTGACTGGTGAAACTAAAGATTTTAATATTATTTAATTGAGTTAATTAAATTCTACCTTTATGGGTTGCCTTACAATTGCATGATGATTCCACCTTTATGGGTTGGCTTACAATTGCATGATGATTCCACCTTTATGGGTTGGCTTACAATTGCATGATGATTCCAAAAAGTCAAAGTTTGACTTTCTATGCATCATCCTTCAAAAGTCAAGTTTTTTAGCTAAGTTCCTATTTTGTAGCTCGTTGAAAATGTCACCACAACCTATGTTGAACTTTGATTTTCAGGTGCCCGATTGATCTTGGAGCTGAGTTGACACATCCATTGCATAGCTAGAACAACTTTGATGAAATGTTTGCTAGGAGCTACGAGTGCTAAAAATTGAGTTTGGTACCTCAAAAATAAGGGCGCCTTTCTCAAAAACAGTGCACACGACACCAAACAACCAATTTTATGTTTTTCCATTTCATGCTTCAATTTTTCGTTGTTGGTGAATGATGACTCCCGTCAACTGGATGTTGGATCCATCGTGTAGCTAGAAAAATTCCGCAAAGAATGACTGTATGTGCAACGTGTGAAAGTTAGTTTAAGGCCCTTAAATGCAAGTGCGCCCCTGACTTGCAAGGGAACAAAATGCATTTTTTATTATTTTACAAATTGTAACTTTTAGCTGAATGTTGTACTTTCACCCTCGCTATCGGGAGCTGGATTGCTTTGATATGCACATCATTGATCTCATTGTGAAGCTAGAACAACTTGGAAGAGATGTTCCTGGAAGTGACGAAGCGTAAAAATTGCTTCTAAGACCTCCAGTAGAAGGGTGCCTCGTTCAAGGGAGTATGTAAATTCCACAACCATTTTTCTGCTTGTTTTCATTCTTTAGTATTTTTCACTCATTCTTCATCCACGGGCGTTTGATAAACCCCGAGGGTTGATGGTTGGATTCACTAAATAACTAGAAGGATTTTGCACAGGTCTCGTGAAGACGACAGTTGTTGAAAAACTCATTTAGCTAGCCAAAAGGCTAGGCACCCCTGGCCTGTAGAGGTATAGTTTGATATTTCCACTTTTATTTTCCCTTTGTTTTACATGCTCGCTAGAACAACTGCCAAAGTCACTCAACACATATGATGATCTCATGATCAGATGCATCGTAGAGTTGGGCTAAATCAAAAGAGATCCCCTAGAAATGAAATTTGCAAATTCATCCATCTGACATGTCTAATTCAAGGGTCCCCCTGGCCTATAGGGGCACAAAAATTGCAAATTTGACCGTCTCTATAATGTGTAAATTCTTTGTAACTTCTGCTTCAGCCTCCGATTGCTAGAGTTCCCTAAATCGGATGGACTCGCTTGGTAGCTTGTCAAAAATTTGACTAAAAGCCAGAGAGAATGAATG
Organism: Sequoiadendron giganteum; assembly: GCA_007115665.2. Lineage (NCBI taxonomy): Eukaryota > Viridiplantae > Streptophyta > Pinopsida > Cupressales > Cupressaceae > Sequoiadendron > Sequoiadendron giganteum. The sequence continues at coordinate 382,099,627 of CM021103.1, read as the reverse complement.
TATTTGCAACCAAAAAAAATTGAATCTGAGCCTCCAAATTGAAGGGTGCCCCTGAGCTACAAGGGCATAGATTTGCTCTAGACTTGATAATTTTCTCCACTTCTCGCTTTGTGAACATCGTGTTGCTTGTTGAGTTGATCACACAAAAGCATTACTACTGCTGACATGTGTGTGTGACTGTATTTCACCATTTTTACATGTACGAACATTGTAAAGTTGACTTGCGCGTTGATTGCGCAAGCGTCTCCCAAGTTACAAAGTGAAGTGTTTCCAGACTTAAAAATATTTTTTCCAGTTTTCGCCATTTGAAAATCCCCTCCATCATGAAGCATCTTTTACAATATATTTCTCCATAAAATCTTTTGCTTTGAGTTTTAGGCTTAGATTTTGACACCTAGTACTGGCCAACTGCCATCGACGACCTCGAGGGTCCTAACTTTTCTCCTAAAAAAGTGAAAACTACCCACCAAGCTTAAATTGACTTTTAACTGAAATTGACTTTACCACTGTGATCGTGATGCAAAATAAGCCAATCAAAAATAATTTCAACCAATTCTGACAAGTTTCTATTTTTAGGGTTTTTGTCCTACCTTAAAATAGGGGTCTAAAAACCCTAATTTTCAAATTTTGCCAATATATTCCTAACATCACACTGACGAAAAGCCCATACTTGATTTGCCCAAAACTGAGTTTTGACATCATTTTTACAAGGTTTAGATCATTTCAAGCAAAATGCCTTAATGAAGCAAAAAATTTGGTTTGGGTACAACACTATCCCTATCCCCCATCTACCTATCCTATTTGTTTGCCTCACCCCACTTAGATTTTGTGTGCACATGAATCCTTGTCCATGTTTTCTTCTATCCTTTCATCCTTCTCCCACAATAATCATATGCATCTCATCCAACCTAATTATTTCCATATAATTTCATAACTCCTTCAATCCTTTTATGCCAATATATATTTATTAGTCTAAGCATATTTCCATTCATCCTAATCATTTCATTATCCCTTCAATCCTATTAGGGTAATATAGATTTGTTAGTCTAAGCATCTTTCCATCCATCCTAATCATTTAATTATCCCTTTAATACTTTTGGACTAATACATATTTTTTAGTATAAGTATCTTTTCCTCCACCAACTCCATCCATTTCATCAATCCCAATGCTCTTAGAAAATCCTACATAGCAAATAATTTTAATCTATGCAATCTATCACAAATCATCCAATCAAATCTATAGTCTTGTTCCTAACCTTGATCCAAATATAATCATCATCATCGAAATACATCCTTCCCAATCATTGTGATGTTTTGGGATATATTGTTCCAACACCAACAACACTCCAATCATCATCATCGAGATGTATCCTTCCCAATCCTTGTGTTGTTTTGGGATATATTGTTCCCATATCAACAACACTCCACCCATCAGTAATCAATCTTAGATTTTAGCTTGACCAGGGAAACATCATGTTTATCTTAAAATCCTTTTGTACTTGCTCACTTACAACATCATCCTTCAATTATCTCTTCCTCCTCCCATCCTGCTATCTTTTCATCATCTTGTATCATCAAGTCCTCCTTTATCCTTGCATTCTCTCATCCATTTCGAGAGCACACCTGTGTTCTCTTGAACCCGCTTATCTCTCAAAGGGGCATCCTCAATCCTAATCCTCATCTTCACTCTCACCATATTTTCTCCTAGTCAATCCCTTAAATTATTGGGGCATCTTCCCTAATCTAACCATCTTCTTCCAAATGCTATGTTTTATTCTTCTTTAAAATGATGCTACTTCATAACACCATCTCAAAGAGGGCTAAAATGTAGACACCTAAACTTGATCCACATTTGGTCAAATTACCCCTAATTCGACCAATTTTCTAACATCCATATTAATTAAATAATACCTTATTATTTAATTAATATTCAATTATCTCACCTTTCATTCTAATATATTTATTTTATTATCTCTAAATCCTAGCCTAAAGTAAATAATTACCTTTAATTATTTACCATATCCCCTATCCCTTTGTTAAAAGATTAAATAAATAATCTATTTATTTAATTCCCTTCTTCTTTTACAAATAAGAATTAAATTAAATTTAATTCCTATTTCCTCCCACCTTATGTCATATCGTCCAACTCTCCCACTTGCTCTCTAACCATAATACTAACCACTCACCTAATCTACCCATAATCATGTGCACACACTTAATCCTTGATTAATTGTTGTTACATCTTCCTTCACCCACCTTGTCCTCTCTCATAAACTTTCCCCTTTTGGAATATGCCCCATTTCCTTGGGCACATGGGTCTTGCTTCCAAAAGTATTCAAAAGATTTTTTTAATTCCTTTGTTCTTCTCATCCCCTCATTTTGGAGTGTGAGGACAAGACTTGCCTTTATGTAAAATATTTCAAAGTACTTCCAAGGTACCATTTTCTTCACATCATACCTCACGGTGGGCCTCTTGGCACCATCTCATGAGGCGAGATATATCAACCATCCTCCATTGTTGATCATCAACATGCAATCTTGACTCTCCATCCAAAATATCAAAATATATTAAATCCAACACTTAGCCATTATCTCTCGTTGGCTCTCTCTCTCCCTCTCACTCATTTATGTTGTAGAATCTACGAGCACACATCCAACCATTCATGAGCACAACCACCATGTCATGGCACAACAAGGGTTAATTTGGTGAAATCATTTATGTTTTCATTATGTTTTGTTAACTCTTATGCTTAATTTGAGTGTTTGTTTGATATTTGTTGTTTGGTTTTTATTGTTTAAATCATTCACATTGACACTAATTTCATGCACACATTTCTACCTTGATTTCCAACATAAATGACCACAAGAATTGTTATATACTAGTTAATATTGCATTACAAAGGTTGGTCATTTCTCTATTTCCACATGATTGTAATGCTAAAAATATAGGGTTCCAAACTTTGCACATCTAGTTGCTATTAAAGCAACTCATCTTGTAAATCTTGAAGAGGTAGCTATTGCATAGTTGATATTTACAACTAAACATCTCCTTGGCCAATTGTGGACCTTCTAGAAGAATTCCATGTGACAATGTGATAGGTTGTTATTAGCTTAGGGTTCCCTCTTTCCACATTTATTAGTGTGAATATATTGACTTAATAACTGTCACAATATTTTAATGTATTGTAAATGTCATTTGGATTGGTCTTTCTAATACTGCACATAAATTTTGGAAAGTTTGGAGAGGGACTAGTAAGCATCATCTTTTTTGTTATTTTTATGTGTCATGCCTTTTGATAATTATGAATTTGTAACCCAATATAGTGTACCAATCTTGAAAATGTTTAACCCTCCACACACCTAAAAAAGAATATCTTTAACCTATAATATAGGATTAGGAAGTATTTTTGTATGCATTTCATGATTCAATATTTTAACTAGGGAAACATCCATTGCAAATTTGAATTATTATCCATACACGATCATCTCCTACATACCCACATCTTGTAATGATGCAATAATGTTTTTATTTGATTAACATAGGTCAGATGTGCAATAGGTTAGTCCTTGGTCTAGTGACAACTTTACGAGTTAGGCGTATATTAGATACTACTACATGCATGTCCATTTATTTATCTTCAATTGTGATTACAACTTATTAAGTTTTACCTCTAGGAACACCCTCTTGGGTTTAGTTTGGCCCAAGTTGAAGGAGATATTATCCACTCTTACCAATTGACAAGCCATCACTCACATTTTGTTGATGAGCTAGTCTATTATCTTTAGGGAGGACATATCCATGGCCTTGAAGTGGTTAGACTCCTCTAGAGGTGTGAGTAGCAATTTTGGGACCCAACACAATAGTGTTGTTGATAATGAAGTGTTGATTTGGTTATATTTTGAGAACCTTAGTAATCTTGTAAAGAGTATCAGTAAGTGTATAAGTTGATGGATTGTCAACTTACACCAATAAAATGACATCATTGATAGTTCGTCAACTTGTTCATGTACAAGTTTAAGAGAAAATATAATGATCTGATTAGGAGACAAAAATAAATGTCCTTGTTGGGAAGAGAAAGGTGCATGATATGATTGATGAGTATTTGCAAAGTCATGACATGCAACATCAAGATTTGTTAACATATTTTGATAGCCACCATCCTATTTCTCTCAATAAAACATATATGACATGCAGTATCAAGATTTGTTAACATATTTTGATAGCCACCATCCTATATATTAACAACATATATGACATGCAGTATCAAGATTTGTTAACATATTTTGATAGCCACCATCCTATATATATATAACAACATATATGACATGCAGTATCAAGATTTGTTAACATATTTTGATAGCCACCATCCTATATATATATATATATAGGATGGTGGCTATCAAAATATGTTAACAAATCTTGATACTGCATGTCATGACTTTGCTATATATATATAAGTTGATCAAAAGACTTGACACATGTCCTTAAAGAAGAGATGTTGGAGGTTACAAAAGTAGTCAACTCACTAAAAGCCCACATATAAGGTTATGACATGGTTGCTGGTAGAAGAAATGTGGATAAAATCACAAGAGACATTATTTCAAGTTGAATATAAGTTGTATTTTAAATAATAATGGGTTGTTTTTATAGCAATATATAGTTTTTTTTGTGTGTTTGACTATTGAGTCATTCATGTTGGATATAAAGGTTAGAGATAACAAGATTTATGACTACCAAAAGATATTGAGATCATTTAGGTTACATATAACTTTTTTTTTTATTAAGAGGGGTAAACACTTTTGACTCAGAGCTATGAACCAATGAGGTCACAAATGGGGAGCTCATCCCCACTACAAATTTTCAACAATTACATCCCAATAGGGTTTGAATCTTGATGGCAAGAATAACAACACAACAACTTAATCATCACACCATGCCACTATTGGAAGGTTACATATAACTTATATTTTAATAAGAAATGATATTGTTTTAACAACAATTGATATATTTTTATTCAACTATTAGAGGTCTCATAGTTAAGTTTTGGTTGAATCATTAATTTTATTAAAAACACTTCTCACTAAATATGTTGATATGATAAATTGTATGATGAATCACAACTCTAAACCTTAATCCTAAATAGATAAAAGACCATTCTACGTTAAAAAAGTAAAAATCCTAAAGAATTCCAAAATGTCCACCAATACTCACAAAATTAAGTACACAATTTGTTTTTAATGAAGATTCAAATTTGACGCCTTCTAAATGCCTAGAAGAAGACTTGCTGTATCCCGACTCTTTATATATGCTTAAAGATGAGAAGTCCACTAGTAGGTTACGTGGCATTACATACGGAAATCCCCTTAAACTATAATTTAAAACTTAAAATCAATCCCAGAGTCGGGGACAAAAATGATAATGACTAGGGCTGTGCGAAATCCGAGAATTTAATTCTAAGCGAGGCTGGATTTAAGGAGGTGCAGCTTTTTCTTGCGTGCAACATAATAATAATGCGAGGACGATGGAGGTGAGAGTGAGAGGGGATGTAGAAGTGGCGAGTGATGAAGATGGTTTCAGAGGAGCATGGTTCAGTGCGAAAGTGGTGAAGAAGGAGAAGCGGCATGTGGAGGTGGAGTACAGGGAGCTCAGGAGCGACAAGGACGAGAAAAAGGCCCTGAGGGAGAAGGTGGCGCTGCGCCATTTGAGGCCCCCTCCGCCCTCTCTCTCCCCTCCTCCCCTCCACTATGCTCTCTACCAGGAAGTCGATGCCTACGACAATGATGGCTGGTGGGTCGGTGTGGTCACCAAGCTACTTGCCAACAGCACTTACCTCGTCTACTTCATGCAGACCAATGAGGAGATTGAATTTCACCACTCTCTGCTGCGTCCCCATTTCGATTTCTTAGATAATAAATGGTTTCAACCTTCCGAGGTATTCACCCAATGACTTTATCTCTTCAACTAGTCTTTCATGCTGCTATATTTTTATGTTCCTACGATTCTTTTGGGAAAGTAACGTCAGGGATAATCCAAACTGGTTCGCTAAATATATCTCTCGTCTCTTGACCTATCTATTTTGCTTCCTATCTGAATGCACTTCCTAAAAAACAAATACAGTGTTTATAAAGCGTCGTGGGGCGTTTTTTTCCATCTCCCACACGTCTGATTAGCTTTATCGTCATCTGTTAGGAATGTTTCTGGGTGGTGCTCTAGTTGAGATTTTTTTTCATTTCCCCACATGTTTGATTAACTTTATCAATTGTTGGAAATGTTTCCGGTTGGCGGTCTAGTTAGATTTAACTGAGATGAACACGGGACTTCAACAGTCCATGCAAATTGTGTTACAAGCTTCTGGAAACTAACAGTGTGAAAGTTTTTAATTCATAAACTTTATCAAAAACTTTCACACAATTTTTTCCAGAATCTTTTTCCATAATGGGTCTAACTGTTACAAGTCGCTGGTATAATTTTAGTTGATATATATGACTTAATATTTATTTTACGCTTAGTGCAAATGGGCTGCATACATAACAGAAGGAAGATAGTCAAACTTTATTTTGCAATTGAGGGAAAGAAATCGTTGCCTACATTTTCTCTGTTCTCATCATTTACTTTATCCATAGCTAGATATCAAATAGGAAAAAGGTTTGTAGGTAGGACAAGGCTTGCAGATGTCATAACGTTTTATAGCTTAATTTTGTCTCTGGAAATGCTCAAATTGCTCACACATATGTAAGTACACGAGATCTTCTAGAAAAATGCCTTTGTAATAAAACAAAAATAGCGAAAAAAATTCACATGTTGTCCAGAAAGTACAAGTCAGTATTTATATGCATGCTCACTGCTTTAACTTATATCGTTTTAACGATTGATGCAGCTAGTGCCTGGCACTTTTGCCTTAGATTAATTTTTGATTAGAGGTTTGCAACTTTGCCTTAATCTTATTTTTTTAAATTCCTTTTAAAATGTAATTTCCCCAGCAAGAAGCTCATACAAAGATTGATAGAGAAATTGTGTCACCTATACAAATTAGCAAAGGTGTCATGAGCACTTCTAGATCAAGACAAAAATAAACACCCTTATGTTGTTACCCTTATGTTGTTATTTGCCATTTCTTGTTGCAAAGATCTTTTTTTATCGTGTGCATTCTGTTGGGTCAGTAGTTGTAAAATCCTCTGAAGTGAGATCTTTGGCTTGTCTTGTTCGGTTCCACTGACTTGAAATCTGGTGTTGGGTTATTATGTGAAACATCAAGTCTCAGTTTCTGGCATTCACCTATAACTTATAAGCTATGGTGTTGTTCCATTTCTCCTTTTGAATGTATGCAAGTCATTGTGGAAATGGTTAGTGTCTCTGGTCTGGTCTGGTTTTGCCATAACCATCCATGTCAGTCTTCCTGTTGTCACGTATCATCTTAAAAAGTTGATATTGCCTGTTGGTTGTCTAGCGGTTAAGAAATTGTTACCATCAGCATTAATGTAGCATTCACCTCCTTTATTCCCATGGTCTGGTTTTCTTTAGCTGTGTAACCAGGTGTGTCGGTCAAATTTTTCCATATAGTCAGTACTCTTTGTTTATCGATCAGTTGACTAGCTTCTATATGTCTGTGGACTGACTTGAGTGACGATCAATATATAGGAGTTCTGAAATAGTGGGGTGTGACCCAAGTTGCATTACATGTGAAATGCACATCTACTTGGTACTTATATGGATGCTTTTGGTTGGTCCACATATTTGAAGTATTGTTCATCTATGACGAGTTGGCAGGGTGATCTAGATGGTCAAAGAGGCTTGCTGGGAAAATTTATTTTCTGAAACTGCTGGTTCTCATGTACCACTTCACTGTAGTGTGTCACATGTAGTTTGTTGATGCAGTGCAGTATTTCTGAGGATTATCTCTGTGTGCAACTCAATTCATTTAATCTACCATAGCCATAGGCATTGATCTTGATGATGTGTTCTCTTTGCTGTTGATTGGCCCATATTATTCAAAGATATTATGCCAATGTCTCGTGTGGTGAAGTTTCAAAATTTCAACAGGCTGCTGTGCAATATAAACAACTTTTTCTGTTAATGAACATTTATGAGGCCCTACTCTGCTTGTGTAAACTACATTTGGAGTGCAATTATTAATACATAGAAAATTATCAAGCACTGAGCTGTTTGTGGTGATTAGAAAGTTTTTTAGCATGAGAAGTGTGGTTGCAATTATGAATTTAGGTGTGTTGGTGTCAACTTTGAGCATTCCTGTGTGATGCCTACGTCCTTGCTGTCTCGGGTTCTAAAGTTTATGGTAGTAGAGAAATTGTGTTGGAAACCTTGTGAAAATTACGAAAGTGTGCATTGCTTGAATTGGGAGTTGGGATTTTTAGTTCTGTTCTTAAATTGTTGTTTTAGGTTGAATTGTTGTAAGAATTAACTTTATAATTCTCTGCAAATTTGTAACCTAAAACTGTAAAACATATACCTACAATAGCTTCCAGATGGTCCTTGAGCCAAGAAGCAGCATCTGCATCCTCTTTAGCTCCCAAACAGTATAAAAGGGCATCCAGCAAGGTTGAGAGTGTAGCCCAACACTTTCAAGATTTTAAATGGGACATCCATGACCCTCTGAACACATATATGGGCCGATATCTTTTCCATTCTGCATGGCAGAAGAATTCCAGGAAAATTCCTATTTGCAGTGCTTGGATATTTGATTTGGGAAAGCTAGTAGCATCCAATAGCTTTCCTAACCCTGATATTGTGGAGGGCGCTGCTGATTGTTACAATGAGAAGCAAGGAAAGTTTGAAGGTCTTTGGTTTGAGGCCTGATGCTGACAAGGTACTGACTGATCCAATTGGCTTTACAATATAGAAGTAGTAGGAAAGCATTCACAGTGAATAAGCTCTTATTTTACAGTATCCCAGTGAATAAAGAGAAGCTTCAAGATAAATTTATCACTGCTTCAGAGGTGAAACCTCCTTAATGTTACCACATTTTATGTTTATTTCACATATGCACATTCCTGTTTTTGTTAAATTATTGGATGAGATGTTGATTCTAGTATTGGGGAGGCTGTATTGACCTTTCTGTGTGACAACCAGTGTCCCCATAGGAACACTCAATATGATTTTGGGGAATTTGTTGCTAGAGATTTGTCCGAGTTCAAAACGCTGCATGTCCTAAAAAACTCTAAAGGTACTCTATCCTTTGTTACATGTTTCTGTTTTGCCTGGTTGAGTATACATCATGCACCGTGGGGATCAAGCTATTCTTCCCAGAAGGAAATCAAGGAGAGATAAAACCTGTCTAATTGTGGTTCATCCACATGGACAAACACTGCCTTTTTACCTCCTCTGCTATATGTGAGGATAGTTGACACTCACCTTTGTCAGAAGTTGTATGGAATGAGCAGGCCTAGGTTGTCAGATTTTGCCCTGGCCTTAATTTGACCTAACAAGCAGTTTGGTGCCCCCATAAACTGGGATAATGGTTTGGGTGATTGCAGTTCAGCCTTACAAGTTGCTAAACACTATGCCCACTAGGAAGCAATCAGACAATTGGCATCTGCTCTGAAGGTCCAATTGAGAGATGTTATTGAGGGAGGAATTATGCAATTTGCCACTATGATATTTGACTTTAAGTTCCCTAGCAGAGGAACACATGAAGAGGCTAGCAAATACTTGAATGATTCATATATGAAGCAAGAGAAACTTTGGCCTTAGACCCTGAAAGGTTCATTGATCAGAAGGGATTTAAGCAAGAAGAATGTAGGCTTCTTTCACCAGCATGAGGAAGTAGAGGACCTAATTAGGATTTGACTCAATGACGAGGAAAAGGCTCAATGAAGAGACACCTGGTTGAGAGTTCAATTGGCCGAGAAGAAGAGGCTATTAACTGTAAATATCTAGGAGCACTGTCAGAATTTTTTGATATAATTGTAAGGATGGGAAAGCTCCTGGAAGAAGCCCAAATGTACTCTATGATGCCTAAGGCAAGAGGGAAAGGAATCATGGAATAATGGTAGAAAGTAGATGAACTAGTACAGATTGAATCAACTCAGTTCTTAGGCTCAAGGACCCTGGGGCATTGCTTCTCTTAAGTGCAAGAAGCCCTTGCTTGGGTGGTTGATTACCTAGAAACAGATGTGACGAGGGAGAATGTGGTCCCCTAGGGTTGGGAGCAGTAATTTCTTGCTTTCCCTTTGCACCCAAGACAGGAGAATATTGTTTCCCCCGAAGTTGAATTCGCCATTTTTGAACCATCCCAATTAGAATGTCTTGGATGATGTAAGGGACAGTGTGTGTGAAGAGTTCCTTGCAGATGATGACTTTGCAAATATTAGCGATTTCCAAAAAAATTGCTTGGGTATAAAAATATAAGGAATACCAAGCCCAGTCACAAGCCTAAAGAGTAGCAAGAATTGTTGAAATTGATAGTGGTGTGGTGCCTCAGAACTTCCCTTTTGATGTGGATAATAATATAAAATTACTCCTGAAGAGGGAAGGGCCATTGTCAAGGCCACGGGTAATGTCCTGCTTCCTGGATAGGATATTGCTTGATTCTATGTCAAGGAAGGGATGCATAGATGCATACTTGTAGGATTAATTTGAAGCATCTAAGTACTGTTCTGGATCAGCCTCTGATTGTAACAGACGAATATTATGATGGATAGTAAAAAGCGTATTCTTCATGCTGGATAGAAACGCCAATTATGGAGCATGGGGAGGAAGCAGTCTAGTAACTTTGTTGACAACTGTTCTAAGCATTTGGGACAAATGCTCTACCCAATGTGATCTCCTTTGTTTCTGATGTTTAACTTCTATAGATATTGATGAATGGTTATGTCTATTAGGTGAATTTAAATTGTCAAGATAATCTGTTCTTGGTTTCTCAGTGTTTTCAATGTCTATGTATAAGCTTCATACAATGCTTGTCAGTGATAGCATTTAAAGTGCTCAATCACATTCCTCACAGATAGGTTACTTTCTCTTCGTTGTTGTTTTACTTCTGATCTCATTCTTTCTCAACATATATCTCATTTTGAACTTTCATTTTGTATATATTTTACATTGTTTAATAATTTTATTCTCTTAGATTAAAGACATTTATTGGCTTTTGAAAGCAATTGACAGCTGACTTTTCATTGGGATGATCCTTAGCAGGAGCGAATTGTCTCTTACAGCTCTTTGTTAGGTACAAAGTACCTAAATACTATGAAAAAAAATCATCATTTTGTAAAGTATCTGACTCCCTAATTTATTAATAGGATTTAATAGTCTTCTCCATCATGACTGTACATAAATGATTTTTAGTTAAACACAAAATAATTGTGTGTTACTATTCTGTAAGATACCCAATATTGAATATTGGCACTAAGAGTGCATTGATACCAACTTTGTATATTAGTGTCAGTGATAGTTTTAGGGCATTGGCAAACATTATGTTTGAACAAGCACTAGATCTTTTCTTGAGACATTTGCAAGTTGACAAGAACAACTTTTTGGCAAGGTAAAATTGCAATAAATATAAAATTTCATTCTTTGAAACATTGATTATCTTTTCCATTTTCTGTAGGTTAAGGTTGAAGTTTTAAATCTTTTAATATTTTCATTATTGGTGCATGTTACATAATTTTTGGCGAAAAGTTGTCAAATCTTTAGAGGATTGGCTTCCAAATGTCTATTCAACCATGCAACACTTCAGGCTGTGAGTGCAATTGGAATAAGTTTGATCACAGTCTTCAGAAAGTGCAATAGGTTTTTTATCCAAAGTTTGAATGACCTAGTATTTATGCAGCACAACTTGTGCATCTACCATGAGAAGATCTTAGCAGCAAGTGATGAATTAGTACCCATTGATTTGGAGTACGATCTTGGAGATGGTGGATCAACAAGGATGATGATCCCATATTTGTAGAGGAGGACCATATATGTGTGGACTAGACTGATTGTGTGGTGGAGCTTGTAGCAATGGGAGAGGGACAAGCCTTTACATCTCTAGACAAAGAAGTTGTTGAGGATGATCTTGTTGCTATCTTTTTTTGTAGAAAGAATGGTTGTAACTGCATCCTTGACAAATGCAAAGCATAACAGGGTTCAGCATCAGCATCTATAGTTGGGAGGAGTGGCTCTTCTGAATCGTAGTTTAATCTTCTTATGTCCCTTTTTATCAAAATGGATTTTTAAACTTCATTCTTTGCATACAAGCAAAATATTTCATGATTATCAAAGCAACCTTTATTTCGTATAAAGTTTTAAGTTTCAAGTTCAACTTTCAATGTTCATCTACTTCTGGGTGTATGCATGTGTATGTTAGATCTAATTGCTTTGTTTTTGATATATTTGACCTTGATTTGATATGAACTGCAATAGATAACTTTTCTCCTCAATAGTCACTATTTTTAATGAAAATAAAAATTTGCCAAGCTTAGTCTGAGCTTTTAAACAAGACCAGGTCTGAGTTAAAAATCAACTTCCTGACTCCAAGTCTCAACACTATGGTTTTAATGTGTGGGAGATGGTTCAAGGGAACTCCAGTTGGGAGGTGATTCTTGTGGAGGATTGAGGGTTTCAGAAAGCTGCATCGCATTACATGTTCTTTTTTTCAACTCATATTATGTAACGAGATGACAAGACCTCTCTAACCATTGTGACCACAATGGCAACATGTTGCTGATCAATGTTGAGTTGTAAACATTGCCAATGCCATTTGGAGGACAACCAAAAATAAAAATGCAAATGACTAGAAATTCATCCAATAAGCATAACCTTGTACAAGTATCCTTAATGTTTGCTAATGCATAGGCAGTTTGAAGACTTATTTTTTATTACTTTTCAGATTCTTTCATTTTTGGTTCACCCTTACATTTTCATCTACCCTATGAATGGAAAATCACTGGAACTACTAAACAATGGCTTTTCTTCTTGATTTGTTTCACTGTAGTCTGCAATCTTCATTTTAGAACCCTAGGCTGCATACTTTTCACAAATAAAAGTATTTCTCATGCACTTCTTTTGCCATCAACTTAAATATCACTAGTAGAACTTTTCATCCCTCCTTTGCAACAATTGTATTATATTCAATGTTTGGGAAATTTACTTCTCAATCATAAAGACTATTGTCATAGCTTGGTTGTATGCTCTTAAACAGTATGCCTTGGTATCAACTTTATGTTTGGCTCCTACTCATAGTTGACTCATATGGGACTACAAATCATGGATGGGAAAAGCACCTTTAGGCGTTTTTAAACAAAAAACTCTGTTGTGGCATTCTTGGCCTTTGAGCCAAATGACATTTCTGCTGGTTCCCGTGCTTCCTAGCTTTTTGTAAGGTCCAAAAGGTAATAAGTCAATTTTGATTAGAGAATTGGCTTTGTTATCCACGTTGCCATTTTCTAAACCCATTAGGATCTCTCATTCATCCTTCCACCTCTCATTCATCCTTCTTGTCGGAATATATCAACTCCTTTCTGGCCATCCTGCAGCCACAAGGGCACATGCGCATTATGAACCTTTTCACTCATACAAGGGTTACTTCGGCCTTGGATGTTAAATGTGATCCTATGGGGTGTACCTTGCTTGACGCTCCCAGCCCTCGACACTACTTGATGAGCTTTATTAGATCTTGTATCGGTCCCTTCAGAGTGATTGATGATGACACTAGTGACTTAACAATTTCTAGTCTAGATAGTGATACTTGATGATCTCTAGTTTTCCTCAGCGTTTGCTCTTTGGGGTTCACGTTCATCCTTTTTGGCTATGCGTACTAGTTTCTTGACCACTCTTGTGGATGGTTCCTTCTTGTTTCATATTTCTTTACTTTTCTTCTTCCCTTTGTGGGCTTTTCTAGATTTATCTTCCTAGTACTCATTATTTTAAGCATCTATGCTCTCGAGTCTCATTGACCTACTTTTGGTCATTACAATGGTAAGAGCTATTCAGGACAGATGCAATGACTTATTGGTTCAAGGAAGCTCTTTGTTTTCCAAATTTTATCATCCAATCTATTTCAGAATTTCTGTTGGAAGATTATGGTGCAAAACTTATTTATTTCTCCTTTGATGACACTATTGTTAGTTTCTTTTCCCATGTCCAAGGCCTAAAACTAGTCTCTGAAATTCAGAGCCTAAGCAGCAAAGCCTCCCTTTAAATTGGCCTTTATTTATATCAGAAAATGTCCGAGTAATAGTATTTATGTATTTCTGCTCAGACTTGAGTAAATGTACAGTTTTCTGAAAAGAATTATTGATGTTATTTAAACAAAATGGAAAATGTCTATTTTCCCTTTGAACTTTGAAGAAATAGTGTCCACCTATAGATATCTCATTTTCCAATCAGGAATCGACACAATTTTTTTGCCATGTTGACCATCATTATATGTTGAAAATAGGTGCACTATTGAGAAGTTATAATGTTTATCATGGTCGTTGACAAGTAGTAACAGTTATTTGTAGTTGTCTCTGCTGTTACAGAAAGAAAGAAAAGAAAGATGTTAATGTCCACAGATGACCAAAAGTAGGTCGATGGGACTAGAAGATACAACAGTCAACTATATAAAGTTCTAGGAAGAGAGAACTCCAGAAGCAAAATAATAGAAGTGCATAAGACAAAATAAAGCACCATGCCACTAACAAATAGCAATGAAAGGCAAACAAGAGCCCTAGAAGCCTATGGTCAAGACTGTACGAAAATCTCAAAAAACATCTGATTGTGTCTGAAATGGAGGAGTTGTTAGAGCCATCGGCCATCATTGTGAAATATTTGATGATGCTGGCTGGGGATTATCCAAGGTAAGAGAAGTCATGTTGGAAGAAATTCAAAGCAACACAATTTCTCATGAAACTTCCCTAACATCCAAGGCTAGTGTAGCTCTTATAGTAGAAAACTAACTTGCAATATGAGTTTGCCTTTGTGGTTTGTGGGGCAACTAGTAAGTGGTAGATCCATGTCATTGGAATGGGGCCAAGTCATGCTGATGGGAATGAGTAGAGCCATGATGTTAAGGGACAGCAAGATTGGTAATTTGAGAGTCTAAGTAGTAATGGTGTGTTGAGAGAAGCAGCAATATCTGAAGGCTGTTTCGTGTTGCTTGCTGCTTGCTATTAATAAAAGCTGGGAGATATAAGCAATTGTGAAGTTAAGGCAACAACTAGTTTTGTCAAAGTAAGCAAATAAGGTGAAAAGTCGTATGGTTGATGGAGAAGCTAGATGGTAAAAGGAAAGAACCAATGTAATAAAAACAAAAAACAATTATAAAATTTTCAACAATACATTTTACATTAGAGATGTCATTTTGCATTTATTGTTTACATGCGACGTCATAATATAAATGGAAAATTTCTATTCAAGTATATTTAAAAGTATCTTTGGTTCACTTTCACTTAGATTTACTCTCTATGTAGAACAATTATTTAGGATATGTTAGCTAACCCATGAACTTGAAATCCCTGATAAGATTTTCTTCCTCTAGAGTTGTACCTCTCTCTAGAGCTATACTTTCCTCAACCATGGGTCTATCCCGTCAATAAGTAAGCCTTGATCCATAAAACCCTGCAAATAGTCAAAACTTAAAGGATTCTATGCGCCCCCTTGGAATTGTTCAAATTTGTAAATGTAATATGCAGCCTTGTTTTGCCCTTTTTTTAATTTTTTTTTTATGAATGTTTTGTGATATATTTGCAGTGTTTGATACAACAATATAATGCAACAAAATAGAAGATATTGCAATAATATTTTCAACTAAAAAATTGAATGTTACATAGGGAATACACAGCTGAAAATTCCAGATTTTATATCAGCTTAGATACTCAATATTTTCACAAAATATTGACAACACAGTTCATGAAATATTCCCTATTATCTAAAACAACAATACCCAAAAAATCTGGGAGTTGCAAATCATGAATTCACAAGTAAGATATGCCTTGAAACCCTCTGAAAATGGATGCCAGCTGTAAGTAACACCTCCAATGGAATAAATGATGCCAACATAGTGCTCTCCAACCCTAGGCGACCTCCCAAGAAGCAACACACATTCCCAAACCCTAGCCGACCCTTCAAATACTCCAAACTCCTCTCAGAATGTACAACTAGCTTTGGAAAATGGTACGACCATCATGAGAGCCACTATTGCTCCTCAAATCTGCTGCTAATGATCTCCAATCTGCTCGATAGGATGATCTTTCAAAGCTGAAATGTATCTATGAAGCTAAATTGCGAATCTTTGACTACAATGAAGCTAAACTGTGATTTCTGAAGTGAAATCATCAAGAATTCTCTAGACCGTGTCTTCCAACAACGTAGAGAATGTTGCTTGCAAGGGATTTTGTCCTCACAAACCGTAGAAGAAGAAGAACCAGCTCCTCCAACCAAAATAACAAAGATATCAACCAAGCATATCCACAAATGGACTCACTTCCCCTTTTTATAACCATTCGGGGAAGCTTCTAGAGCTTAATTCATTTTCCCGCATTTTTAATTCAAACTTTAAGCTTAGGGAAATAATAAAGTGACTTTATTAAAATACTACTTAAATAACCAATAAAGTCAGTGTATAATCTTTATTAAATTAATTAAATAATATTACCCTTATGATTAATTTTGAGGGACAATTAAATTAAAATCCAAGGTCACATTAAAGGGGACGTTATAGTAAAGAAGACATACACAACTTCAATACCCAAGAAAGAGAATGGATATTACTTGAAGATGGAAAATCCCCTAAAAAGTTTGTTTCTTCATGAATGAGATGGACGATTGGCTTTGGCTTCTAAAGGAAAGTCTCTTTATTTTTTGTTTAAGAGGAGCCTTTCTAGGGCTTAAAATGCTAAGGGCATGGGTGTAAGAAAACTATTGGCATGTAGGATTATAGAATTTATAATGCCCAAGGTTTATTTTATGGCAGTTTTTCTTCTAAAGAAAAGAAGAATTGGATCATCCCAAGGCAAACCATGATTTGTGATGAAGGAAAGAATATTCATGGAGCATTGATCTCCAATTTTCAACCCATATGTGATCCCCCAAATATAATGCTTGTTTGGGTTAGACTTCCCTTGCTCCCAAGTGAATAATGGCAAGAACCAACCTAAAGGAAAATAGGAGAAACCATAAAGGAATGCATGATGGCCTCAAAAATCACTATGAATCTAGGGATTTTGAACTATCTCCAGATCTTTATTACAATAGATATAGAAAAGATTATGCAAAATACTAGAGGTAGGAGGAATTTAATGTGAACATCCAATTGATTATATAAATATCTTGGTTGGATGTAGGCTATTCCATGATCATGCTTATCAAGCTAGAGTATGTCTCAAACAAGAGGAAGCCCAATAAAAGTTGTGCAAGTATGTAAAGGGGAGGAAGAAAATAAGAGTCTAGAGAATACATCCCAACAAAATTTGGAGAAAGCACCTCAAGATCCACAACTACATCAAGAAGAGAAGAAACAACATTAGCAAGATAATCCGATGGGGAAAGAATTTTAGAATGCATATGTTTGGAAAAGCAAAGGTCCAAATAACAATATGTAACCCCATTGAGAAGATGACATTGAGGAGTAAGCACAACAACTATGGCCACAAACATTGAACTCACACATTTGAAAGCTTATGTGAGTTTTATTGCAGATGCCCTTACAAAAAGAAGGCTCCTTAAGCCTATTGCCTAGCCAAAAAGAGAAGAGAATGCTGTTGATGATATGAATGCTTGAATTGGGGACCAAAGAAACTAGGGACAAGCAATCTATCAAAAGAAAGGCGACAAAAGTAGGGAATACAACTCTTGACACAATGCCAAGCGACGCCACCATCAATGGAACGGTGCAGATTTGGATCCCAAAGTTCGCATAACTAAACAATGAGGAGCACCTTAGGCTAGCCAATAATCATTAATGCATCTCTTCTCTTGGAATGCTAGAGGTAACTTACCCAAGTAAGATTGATAGGATACTCCTATAGCTAAACAAGGATGATTTAATTTATCGATAGGATACTCCTATACAAACACACATTTGGCTTCAAATGAAAGTTTCTACCCATTGGAATGATGTTTATCCTTTTTGTTTCCTCACATAAGATGGGGTCATCATGATATTATTACAAATGTCAACATCACCTAGGGAGATATCCAAGAATCATGTAGATAGAAGGCTTAAGAGATTGGGCAGCATCACTACATAGAATGCCTAATCTACTTGGGAGATTTCTTATGTGCCCTAGGCACATGTCCCTTATGTTTTTTGGCTTGTTTCCTATAGGGGATGTTTCAAGGACATGGGGACAAATTGGAAACGTTCCCTTACTATATTTAATTGTTAAAAAAAAATCAGAAATGGTTTTGGAACATCTATATTTTAATGCATGGCTAGCTATCCTTGGACGACCCAAATTTCCTTTGACTATCTTGGGGACAACCAACTTCCCCTTGTAGCCTAGTCAACATAAAATGCAATTTAAAAATAAAAAAAATGAAAAATTGAGAAAAAAAGGGATTGGGGGGGCCCACAAGGACCCCACACCCCTTTACACCAACCCTAAGATTAGAAAAGCCATACAAAATGCAAAACATAAAAAAATAAAAAAAATGCAAACATATTTCAAAGAAGACAAAGAGGGAGAACAATTGTGAGAAGAGAAGAGAATGGCAGTGAGAAGAAGACAAAAGAGCACCAAAACTACATCACTAACGTAAAAATGATAAAATAATGAAAAATGACACACACCTTGAAGACTCTAGTTTGGGCTTGGTGGTGGGGGCTTTTCCCTTTGACCACACCATGTATTGTGACAAGGTTTTGCCCCTCAACCATACGAGGTGCACAACCCTTAGACCCTCTCAATGGCAATGCCTTTTGGACTCGATTGAGGGCATTGCATTGAAACCTTCATGATGGGCAGTACCCCACTTAGAACTTCATATAGTAAATCGAGAGAAATAGGGTTACCTCTCAACAATCAAAGAAGTTGGTGAGTGTTCATAGTGCCTTGCAACTTTAGGATTGACCGAGTCTTGAGTATTGTCTAATTTCGGCCACATTTTGGGATGTTGACCTTGAGGAGGCAAGCCAAACAAGTTGATGAAGAGGCACAAGAGGGATTGTTGGCTTCCATTGGATGAGGCAATCCCTCACGATGGTAATGACTTAGACGATAACTCTAATTTTGATGCAATGTCTGTAGATTTTATTAGGGGCAGCAGCATATTTTCTATGTTTTTAGTGTCTTGTAGTTTAAACCTGTAGACATTGGGTATTTTATTGTAATTTTTATAGAATATATATGCATATCGACAATGAAAGCAATTGAAATTTGTTAATTTGTTTGTCAACTCTCATGTAAAATCTTAATTCAACTCTAATATTAATGTATAAGTTTCTATAATGTATATGATGAATGCCTTACTGATATTATCATATGAATATTTGAAATTTTCTATGTTTTTGAAAAATTTCCTATTTTTTTAATAGTTGTCCCTTGTCATCTCGTAAAAAATGACCTCCTAGAAAATATGTCCCAAAAATTTGTCCCCAAAAATTTGCCCCCTTGTCCCTTGCCGTTTGTGTCCTAGAAACTTGGTTTAATATAGGAGATTTCAATCTATAATCAAATCCCTTGAAATGAACAAAGGAGGTTATAGATTCATTTCAAGAAGAGCCAATGTTACAATAGGTCTCACCACAAAAGCGGGAGTGATAGACATGGAGATCATTGATCATCTATGCACTTGGACTAACAAAAGAAAAAGGAACAAACACAGCCGAAAAATGGGACAAAAGTTTGATAAGTGAGAAGTGGATTGACCTAAGGAATTGTGTGCAAGCAAAATTTTTGAATAACGGTCACAGTGATCATTGGCTGATCATGCTTAACATCATTCCAAAGCACAATGTTCGATGGTCATAATTCAAATTTGAATGAATATGGCTAAACTAGTCAATATTCAAAGAGCATGTTACCCCTTGAGCATCGCATGTCTCCGACCATGCCATATACTAAAATAGTGGAGCATCTCAGATACAAAAGTCTAGGATAAGAACAAAAGAAGATTTGGTATTAAATGTGAACGATACAAAAAGTACGAGTAACTATCAGCGATCTAAAGTCAAATGTCAAATTGTAGCTTCAACATAAGCTTGGAAGCACAAGATCAAGTAATCGAAGAGCTGAAATTAGCTCAAAGAATCTTGAATATTCATTTGAAGAAGAGGGCAAAAGAAAATTTGGCCTTGAAAGAGGATGTTGACACAATTTATTTCCATAAATATGTGATTAATGGGCAACATATTGATGCCCATGCAAAAATAGTCTTAACAATGGACAAACTCTCACAGATTCCCAAGAAATTATAATCCATGTGACAAAATGCTTCAAGTGAATCCTAACTGGCAATACCAATTGTCGATGAATTAGATAAAACCTAGTAAATCCTACTCTTGCAAATCCCCAACCTCATTTCATAGAAAGAAAATGATTATTGTTCAAAGCTATTGATGAGGAATGTAAGTCAATTTTCTCTTTAAACAAAGCCTCGATACAAATGGATTCCATTTATTTTACCAAGTTTTTTGGAAGATGATCAAGGAAGATTTATTGCAAGCGGTCGCCCAATCTTGAGTAGTGTCGAAAATCAGGTAGTTAATGTCTATTCCAATGGTAAATAAGTGATTGAGGAAACTTTCAAACTTCCTTTGGTGGCCTAGGAAGACTTATATAACTACAAAAAGAAAATGAGGATTTCATTAACAATGAAGCTAGCAAGAAGATTCAAAGATAACTTGTCCTCTCCTCAAGCCATCATTCTCCACAAGAAATATCAATATATAACCAAGCCATCATTCTCTATAAGAAATATAGTATAACCACAAAAGGATCCTCTCAAAATAACTAGCGACCAAGGTTTGCTGCAATTGCAAAGCACATCAAAACAGGTATGTTACAATGAATCTAGTGACTCACTTGGAAAGTTGCTATAGGAACACATTATAAATTATAATATTCTAGTAGAATAGTTGGAATTGAATCTCTCATTCTTTTGCTCACAACTCTAACCCTCTCCTTTACCCAAAACTCCAACCACATTCCATCAAACTTCAGCAGCAAGGGCTTGTTGCATTCTTAGACTATATCCCTTGTGGAGTGGATAGGAATGTGGAATTTTTGTATCTTAAAACACAACCCCTTAAAATCTTAGTGTTAGCATTTTAATTTTTCTCTTTCAAGACAACACAAAATGGAACATTGTGTATGGTAGAATCATTTTTCAAATTATAAGGGAAACTCCTTAAGATTTTACTAAACCTAAAGCTAACAGAGATACATATATGCACACTTTACAAGATCTCAATGAAGGGGTTTGCCTTAAATGTAAATATTTGATTGAGTATGTTTTTGCCCTGTATACAAGATTAGATTGTCAATAGTCAAGGCTGCTTGTGAGATTTTCAGATTATGGAGGATAAACACTTCAAGCACAAACAAGTAGAACCTCCTATTGGTTAAGAGTAGAGACCAATATTTGGTTGTACACAAAGATTTAAATGGAAAACACCAATTGATGTTGACTGCTGGCAAAATCTGGGACCAATTATCTACATCAACAAATGAACACTATGCAATTTCATGAAGGAAATAGTTAAACTACATTCAAAGCTACAATTTAAATAAATAGTTTGCCATATGAAGTTTGAGTTAAAACTATCTACTTTTGATTTACTTTAGGAAAATACAAACATAGATTTAACAAGCACTTAATAACAATTGGACAACTTTTGCAACATAAGCTCAACATTGGCTATACTTAACTATACAAAGATACAATGACTTCTTACACTTTCAAATGACAATCTCTATAGCACAAGTTTGCCCTTCACCATTATTACATACAATGTGTTCAAGACACATATGTATAGCCCTCAAGAGACAACTTTTAGGGCTCAAATAATAATAAAATAATATGCATTAAAACCATAGTTCGAAAACTCAGACTCATCAAAAACTTGCTAGTCCCAAAAAATTCAGCTCGACAAAAACTTGGGAAAAAACTCAACTTAAAAAATTGCTTAAATTTCTTTAGAAACACATTTGTTTTGCAAAATTCAATGACAAGACGTATCCAATGAGTCCATAAATGAGTACAAAAAGTTTTTTTTATTAAATTTGATTGATTTTAGTGCAAATTGAGTACAAAGTTGCATTCTCATGCGGAATCTTGGTGGCTGAAAGCCTGATACAATAGATAGCTGAAAATGAAAATAGTTAAACTAGAAGTAAATACAACATTTTACAGCTTCCTCTTAGGGGAGAGGTAGATGTTCTAGTCCTTGGAGTAGGCTGTGGCTCCTCGGTTGGCATGGAAGGTAGTGGTTGAGGCTCGACCTCCATCTCGGAAGTAGGTTGCAATCTCCTCCTCCTCCTCATCAATGTCATCCAACCCTACATCTCCTGCTGCACCCACATCCTCCAATGCTTGTCTCTCAAAATCAAGACTCTCGTCCTCAATAAACAATGGACACTGCTCATCTTGCCCTGTCCAATCATTGTAAGGATTTATCTCATCCAAATCAATAAGATCTTGTGATTTGTTCTCTACCCTTCTTGTGCGTAGCCAAAGGTTGTATTGCACAAAGACAAGGTCATTGACCCGCTTTTGAGCTAATTTGTTCCTCTTCATGTGAATGGCCTCAAACAAGCTCCAATTGTACTCACAGTTGGATGCACTACAAGGTTGGCATAGTATGCAAAGGGCAATTCTTTGGAGATTTGGGGTTTTTCCACCCCAGTTTTTCCACCAAGCCTCTGTAAAATAAAATATTGAAGAGGTAGAAAACAAAGTCAAAACACATTTTATCAAATTATAAGTTGCACGTGAAATAAAAACTCCAAATTTTATGCCTGGTGTTTCTGAGTGGTTCTTTCTCAAATAGCTAGCTCCGAGGAAAAGAGCCTACCCCTTCCTTGTAATTTTACAATTCTTGGACAATGAGGTCTCTCACCTCAACCTGGGGTGCCATCCTCTGAATGCATGTCGTGAGCCCCTCCACAACCTCTCCATTAGGATCAGAGAAGGTGTCAATAATCTCCCATATGGGATCAAATTTGAGGTTGTCCCCCTTGTAATAGTTTTTGATAGCCTCTTTGGCCTTATCCATGGCCTCATAAATATACTCCATTGGGTTTTGATCCCCATCTACCAAATAGAGAACTCTAACCAATAGCTTTGACACCTACATTACACATACAAAAAGATTAAAGTTACAAATTTATAATGAAAGACTTAAATTAAACAAATATATATATTCAACTTGAATTTGAATTCAAAGTTTTGAAGTTACTTTCACAATCTTTGTAGCTATTTGCGCAAAAAGGTGGTCAAAGTCTATTCGTGCAACCCTCTCTCCTTCAAGCTTCTTTGTGTAAGATTAGTCTAGCCATGCTTGACTCACAAATATTTGTTTTAAAGCAGTCAATGAACCAATGCTTTGCGACATTAGAAAACCGTTGCAAACCTTGTGACACCTGATCTCACCAACTCTTTCTGTTGCGTATGATCTCTCATCAAATTAAGAACCCAAGGGTGATTGTAGATAAATTTTGTGATGCTCCTTGCATCATCTACAATTGGTGTCACCATATCAAGTTTGTCTATGTCCTTCAAAAGAAAGTCAAGGCAATGTGCTGCACAAGGTGACCAAAAAAGTGTATTATGTCTATCCTGGAGCAATCTCCTAGCCACCACATATGTTGCTGCATTATTAGTGATGATTTGCACCACATTTTCTATCTCCACCTCCATGAGAACTTCCTCCAAGGCTCCAACAATAGAGACAATGTTTCTGCATTTTTGATTTTGCTGGAGGCATCCACTGATTTCAAAAAAACAACTTCACCCTTTGAAGCAATCAAAAAATTAAGGATGGTGCTGTTTTTCCCATCCGTCCACCCATTTGAAAGAATAGTGGAGGCATATTTTTTCCATTCTTTCTTTTGCTCTTCCACTACTTGCACTACCCTTTCAGTTGCTCTCAGTTGCAATTTGAGCAACCTACAAGTACAAAGTAAAATTAAGTACAAAATTTTAATTTTTAAAGATTAAAGAACATAAATTTAGCCCAAAATTCAACATAATTTTTTTTAAACTTACAAGTATAACTTAGCATAAAATTTAAATTAACTAACCTCCCACCTTCACATGCTTTCAATTAAAGCACCGAGTGCTTATTGAAACCATAGCTATTGCAGTGTGTTAGTACATGCTCTTCTGATTATAGAGAGGAAGATCTCTTGCTGATTTTATACCTGTGAACTCAGCGGTAGGACACAAGGGTGCATAAACCAATGCGCCGTAGCTAAGCTTTTTCTCTGGTTTCCGCAGATCTTAACTACGACTAACTAAGCTTCTAAACTATCCTATCTCCTCAAGAAAAACAGAGCATGAGGGCATAGGAGCGAAATGGTATGGTTGGATCACTTGAATCCTCCGTCTCAATGGAATATGGCCGAGGCTCTGAACCTTCGGATATATACCAAGATAGGGCTCGGTACAAGCAAACACTCGTTACGGTAAACTGGATCTGAGACTTGCCAAGGAGGAGGAACCCCTATCCGAGGTATAGGCTTGGAAGCAGCTCACTGGAAACAACAAGGGACGATGGCCTTTCTAACAGGATTCCCGAGGAGGTGGACGACACCTGTCCAAAGTCTAGGCTGCAAGAAAGATCATAAAACAACATCAAACGATAATGATTGATGACAAAATATCCAAGGAGGCGACGACACCTGTCCAAGGAGGAGATTGAAACAATGCACTATTTAAAAACAAGACTTTGAATAACTCAAATAATTAGATCAATCAAGCTTGCACCATCTGATTTATTTCTTTAAGATTCTTCAAAGAATTACAAAGGTCGGGACAGCAAAGGCACGAAATCATGCACAATTGCGATCAACCAACGAACTCTCATCCAAGAGTGAACAGATATAAACAAGCGAACTCTGGCAACAGTGGCGCAGCAATTTTGCTAGCAAATAAAGGTTAAACAAATAAAGAACCTAAGGCTCTTATTTATAGGAACTCAAAGGAGTAGGCAACCCTAAAATCTCCTTGAGTTAACAAACAGTTCTTGCCAATCAGCAAGATATTATTCTATGTCTAAATGTAGGTGAGCAAACAGTTAACTGGAAATCTACTTCAGTTAACTGAAACTAAACAAAAGTCAAACTGGAAGTCTACCTCAGTTGACTGACACCTAACTAAAAGTGAACTTATGTTACAAATGTGTCTCCAAATAGACATCCACCTTTTGAGGAAATCTGAGATCCACAAATCGTGGGAGTCAAATAGACATCCTAGATTAGTGGGATCTGACATGCATGATCTGTGGAGATCTGGAGTCAACTTGGAAAGGGGCATCAAGTTGACTTCAGTCATCATTAATGCTATTGGAGGGTAGGACGTCCTCCCTTGGTGCTTTACACCTCTTCACCACTGGTCAACAAAGTCTCTATCCAGTCATTGACCTCTTCGGCCTCCGGGCAATTAATGCTCTTCAAGATGACTATGTGGCGTCTAAGCATTTCTTCACCCGTCGTAAGCTGCTGATGATAGGTTATGCATTGGGCAGCTGCTTCATCTAACTGGACAGACATGGCTGCAATTTTGGCTAATTTGCAGCCATTGGGATCTTCAAGGAATGAAGATCGGATGACATCCCGGAATCGTGTCTGCACGGTTTCAAGTTCCACATATTCTCCTCCTTCCCGCTGATATTCTAACTCAGGGAAGGATATTACCAACGTTCTTGCGAAGTTGATAATATTGGCGACGAAGCGTCTATAGTCAATCAGCTCCACAGAGTTGGCATCATAGGCTCTCACCTTGTATGCCACCTGTTCTTTCCACTCAAAGAGATGGTGTTTATTTTCTGTGGTCGTAACTGATTCATATGCTTGTTGCAAATCAGCAACTGTCGCCTCCTCTCTCGGCCTCTCTTGAGCTGCCTTTATATCTGACTTCTGGATTTCTGATCGAAGTCCATGTGCTCTGTCTCTCAGCTGATATGCTTCTGTCAACACACACCGCCCTTTGACAACAAACTCATCCACTTGACGTCTCAAGTGTTTACCGTATGTAATCAACTGATGATGGTTCCTTTCAGCTGGGAGATCCAACAGTCCTTGAGGCAAAGCCGAGGAGTTTGGAGTGTCATGTATCAAACTAGAAATGTACAACTTTAGCTGACGGATTTCAGCCTTCAAGGCTGCTTTGTCTTGTCCATCTTTTGTCATCCTTTCTTTGACACTCGCCGAGGCAATTCCAAGAAGGTCTGCCTCCACCTGTCGAGTGGTCTTTCCAAGGTTCACCTTTGAAAGCGTGAAATCCTCAACCCTCACATTATGTATATCTTTGTCTTCAGGTGGGGCAGCAGTCTCTATGATGACCTCGTTCTCTGCATTCTTTTCTACATGTGTCTGCTTCTTCAACTTCTTTACCGGCATGTCTTGTGGGGCATGATGGAATTCAGAGAAGTCAAGCTGATATGAAGGCCTCTCCCTCTTTCTCCCAAGCGAGCTTTCCAGCCAGATAGAATCTCGGCTAGCATCGCTGGGAGGAGGAACATAGGTCCCCTGAATGCTAGAAGAACGAGACTGTGCCGTGGCAATGTCTCGTGGTGGCGAGTCCAAATCAATAGGACTTTGTGACCTCTGTGATGGTGGTGAAGATGGTGGCTCTGTTTCTATCACTGGCACCGCTTCTGCTACAACTTCTTCTACAATGGTTTCCGCCTCTACAGCGATTATTTCAATCACTGGTTCTTGTGTAGTTGCAGCGGTCTCAACTGTCTCAGGCAAATTGGTGGCTGTCTCCACCTGTACCTCTTGCCGGCTTGTGCTGGCAATTCCTTTTCTCCCCCATGTGCTTCCTGACATCCGCATTCCTTCTGGAGGAAAGCTCATCTTCTTCTGTCTGGGTTTCCTCCTAGACGTGGAAGGTAGTGTAGACTGAACCGCTGGCGGCTCTGATCGGGGAAGTACTACCTTCCTTGTCCTTTTACTGTCCAGGTAGAGTTGACTGTGTCGAACTACTCTACCCGCTCTTTCCTCAATAGACGTACTCTCTTTCGCGTACCAGTCTACCTTGCCGAGTGGTTGTGAATCCACTAGACCCGTGAAGAAGGAAGAAAGAATAACTTCTCCTTCGTCTTCAGATAAGCCCTCGATGTCTTCTGACATGAATTCTGCAATCTGTGAGAGCTTGAATCTGCTATGGTTCCTTCTTCTCACTTCGAACTCATCTTCGCAGTTGACCCAAAATCTTCCATGAAAGGTTCATGTGATGATCTTTGCTCAAGGTGAGCTGCGAAGATGCCTCTGGGGTCATAGGATGGCCTCCTGTCGATGAGGTACTTGAGATTAAATCTCACTATTTCTTGGCTTATCAACCTTGCATCAGCTGCTGTTCTGCATCTGTAGAGTCCCATCCGAAGAGGAAAGTTCACTGCAGCCTTTTTCTTTACGCGAAGGTAAGAGTGAACATCGGCCAATTGCCTCAGGAATTCCATGAACACTACCCTATCTGAGGGGTAACGTGGCATCATGGCGGGGTGGCCATTATAGCCATACACGCGTATGTAGGTGAAAGTGGGGAATTGTATGAACCAATCCGCCCAGTCCACCATTGCTGCCTTAGCTGCTGGTGAAATACGCACGTGCATCTCATGGTCTAGCTCGTGCACGGTGTGCATAGTAAAAAGGTCATTTATTCTTTTGAAATGTCTTTCCGCTAGAGTGAACTCCAAGCGAGGAAAGTATTCTTGTACCTTTTGCACACCCAGGGTTCCCACAGTGTTTAATGTTCTGAAATCGCCTTGGAAGGCTATCAGGTAGACCAGGTATGAACACATGTGGAAACGGTGCTCTTCTAGAAACCCGGTGAATTGTTGGTGGAGTGTGTCACTGATCAGGGAGGCCCAGTCGTAACGTTCTTTTCTGCTGATTATCTTGCCAATAATGTAGAACATCCACGGCTGGAAGGATTTTCCCTCCTCTTGTCCAGTGACTCTGCTGAGTAGGGTGATTAGCACTCCGTACTCGTCTTTGAATTCTCCTCTACCAACTACTCTGGGCAAACTGTTCCTCTTTGTTTTCAGCCAATGTTCAGCCATTATAAGCGAACACTTGTCTTTTGAAGCCTCGAATGCCTTTTCGCATTCTGTCACTGATATGACCTTCTTGGTAGGGCATGGTGGGATTGCAAAACAAGTCTCTATGTCTACTGGCTTCAAGCTGCAAATCACCCTCCCGTCAACTGACAGGATCTCTCTTGTAGTCGGGTTGTAATGCTTAATGCAAGCAATTACAAGCTCGATGCTTTGTAAGGTGATTGGAATAGATGCTGCTTGAAACAAACCGGATTCTTCGATGTTCTGCAATGTGATTTGATTCATGCCCTCCAAGTCTTCAGAACTGACCTCTGGATTTTTCTGCCATAAGTCTGTATCAGTCGTTTTCAGGTAATCATGGTATAAGACTGTTTTGGTCTTGTATTGTACCTGAGAGTACTGCATTCTGAAAACCTTGAATATTGACTGGGCACTTGACCCTGTTCTGACACTTTTCTGGAACTGCTAAAAATAGCCTCGCCGGGGGTAGTTTTTACGAAAAAATCTGAGACATGGGTTTTGTTAAGAATGATTTTCTAAACAGACCCAGATCGTCAGAAATTCGAAAAAACGAGTTTTTCTTTGACATGCAAGAGCCCTTCGGTGGCAGAGGCAGCAAGGGCACCAGAAAGTGATTTTTCTCGAAAAAATCTAACACATGGGTTTTGTTCGTGCTTCAGAGCCAAACAAACCCAGTTTGTCCGTTTTTCAATATTATGACTTTTTCCGGAAACCCTAAAAAATAGGGGCAGCAGGGCTACTTTTTCTGAAAAAATCTACCATGTGGGTTTTGTTGAAAAAGCTGTGCTGATCATACCCAGTTGGTCAGATCTGTGAAAATCTGTCGTTTCCTGTGACATGCAAAAGAAATATAGACAGAAGTAGAGGAAATAGACAGAAGATGGATTGGAAGTTATAAACTGCCACTTGTAATAATCTGTCTCTGGAAACAATCTTGGGAGAAGAATGCTTTTACTGCCAATTATCTTCAAAAATATTGAAGATCCGTTCAAAACCCCTGCCAGATCTTGAAAACTTGTTCTTGGGAGCTACTTGATGTTTTATCCTTCAACCTGCAAAAAAGAATAATGAGGAAAAGGGACGCCTAGCATGAATATAAAGCAATTAGGGTTAAGATCCACAAAGTATGGAAGATAACTCATCATTCAGTCCTGATTTGGAGTTCTAAAAGATGATTTCCACTGATTGTGGAGTGTTTTTCTCTTTTTTGGCTCCAAATTTGCTAACTCAAGTCAACATTTCTGTTTGACTTTCCTTTAGGCGTCCAACCTTGAGTTTGATCTTTTTTGCTTATTTTGCAAGCTGAAGTGCTCCTGTTTGATCTTCGATTCAGGTTGCTCAGTTGATCTCGAGCAGTATCTGACAGTTCTGTTGTTGAGGCAGGATCAATGTGATTAGATATGCCTGGGAGAGGTTAGCTCAGAAAACTGAGTTTAGGCCTCCAGAAAGAAGGGCGCCTTTTCTTGAAAGGGGCGCTTTTGACAATGCCTTAGTCAATTTTCACTGACTCGTTCTTCGTTTTGACCTTTTCAGACCCTCTTTGCTTTGATCTGACGTTCCCGATGTTTGATGAATCAGATGATTCTGCTTGATGATGTGTCGGGTAGCTGGTTCAGTCTTGTTCACGATGCCTGACTTTGCAGTGGCAGCTGGCAAGTTTTGGGCCTCCAAACTAAAGGGCGCCCCTGGCCAGCAGGGGCGCTTTTAGCTTTTGCCTAGTTTTATCTTGGTTGTGGACTGCCAGCCTTTGACCTTCTTCATCAGTCGATTGATTTGTCGGAAGTTCTTGCTGATAGTCTCGCTGACGAGATAGGTCATAGCTGAGAAGGTCGTCTTGGGAGGTAGTGAAGATTCCGGCTGAATCTGGACACCTTTAGGAAAGGGCGCCTTTCCTTGAGAGGGGCGCTTTTAGCCATGCCTTAGCCATTTTCTGGCTTATCTTTCCAGTTTTTCAAATTTGGCTTTTTCTGCTTGATCTCGTCTCGTGATCGTCTGGTGTGTCTTGTGGACTTGCTGTTAGATTGATCACGTAGCCGGGAGGAAGCTGGAAAGATATCATGTATAAAGCTACAGCTCTTGGATTCATCTGATGTCTGCAACTGAGGGGCGCCCCTGGCCAGCAGGGGCGCTTTTACCTTGAAGTTTTCAGATTTGGCACTTCTGTCGTCAATGGATCCTCCATACTTTGCTGACGGTCGGTCAATGATTGCTGAATCAGATAATCTTGCTGATTGTTTCGTTGTCGAGCTAGTATGAAAGTGAAGAGGATGACTGTTTTGACACTGCCAGATGATTTGATTTTCCCTCTAAGGTTCAAGGGCGCCTTTCTTCAAGAGGGGCGCTTTTAACCACTGTAGACTATGTTTTGCCTTGGTAGACAAAACGTGCACCTTCCAGACTTAGCCAAATTTTGGCCTTTTCCGTTTTGAGAATCTCCTTCGTTGAACTTCATCATTTTTATCTTTTTTCGCCATGGTTTCTTCGTTGAAGCTTTTGAGGTTTAGCTTTCAGCACCTGGTACTGGCCAATCTGCCATTAATGGCTGCGGAGCTCCTAACTTTGTTCCTGAAAAATAGAAATAGACCCACCAGAGTAAAACATATTTTTTGATAATTCTGACTTGATCAGTGTGATCGTGAAGGCAATTAAGCCTATCAGAATTATTTTCAATCATTTCCGGGAAGGTCCTATTTTTTAGGGTTTCCACAAAAATAGGGGTGTAAAACCCTAATTTTCGTTTTTTCAAAATTTTAACCATAGGTTCCTTGACAGAAACCCACAAGGATTTCATATTTGGTTTGACCTAAAACATACTTTAGATGGCATTTTTACGTTGTTTAGCTCAATTTAAGCAGAATGCCAAAAATTTCATTTTGGGTATAACAAGACTACCTTGGTACTGGTTCCATCCTCGACCTAGTATTTAATAACTAGTTCCTCTTTTCCTTTATATAAGGAATTCAAGCAGTTATTCATGTAAATTCATTTCAAACATTCCCTTTATAACATGGACTAGCTATTCTTTCATAACAAGCTATAAATAGGCTTTTCCCCTTATAAACAAGTTTTCCTTTTATAAACAGGCCACTCCCAAGAGTTCAAGCTATTCTTACGAAATCAAGCTATTTACTTAAAAACAAGCTTTCTCAATGAAATTAAGTATTTCTTAATAACAAGCTATCCTTTCACAATCAAGCTTTCCCTATGTAATTAAGTATTTCCTTAATAACAAGCTATCCTTTCACAAACAAGCTTTCTCAATGAAATTAAGTTATTTCATAATAACTAGCTATTCTATTCCAACATGATTTCTTCTAATACTTTCCTACTCTACTTCATATCACAAGCAAAGTAATACAGAATTTAATCAATGCAGATTAATTAAAACAACAAAAGTATTTAAAAGACTTTTTACATGCCTGTTTCCTTGTTGTAAATGATTCCAGTCTGTAGCTACTTCTCTTCCTTCTTTTGTATCACTCTCTCAATTTTGGTTTCTATTACTGGTTTTGTATTTTATGCTTGCAGCATATAAATACCAGTCTCTTAGAAATGGTGATGGGATATACGCAAATTGGCTCTCAAAACAAATGCTTCTACAGCAATAACAGAATATGGTTTTCAAAACAAATGCTTCTACAACAATGACAGAATATGGTTCTCAAAGCAAATGCTTCTACAACAATGTCAAGATATGGCTCTCAAAAAGGAATTTGGATTTAAGAAAAAACAGATAGGAAATTCGTGTGTCTGACAATGAGAGAAACTCCTATATATATAGGTTTCGAATTCTCATGCTTACTACATTTTAGGCATGAGAATTCGACACCTTTCTCATTGAATATGTCAACTTATGCAGTGGCAGTCGTCTAGCATGATACTCAGCAAAAAGGAGAGATGATTCGACCTTATTCATGAAGAATGTTTCCACTCTCACATGGTAAATTACGAATGACAGACACCTACAGGTGTTATTCATCATAGGCGCCCAAAAATGGCGGATTTATCTCGGGTAAGAAAACGTCAAAGGAAAAACGCAGCCATCTGGCTTTCATTCCGCCCCTCCACTCGCATTTCCAGTTTGGAGATACTGCAGGTTGCGACCTGGTCTTTTGGCATGAGGAGCTGCGCACGGGTTTACATTATTCCGAACTTCCAATTCCAAATATTATAGTTTTGCGCCATTTCATGGTTCACGATTTTAAGCATAGCCCAAGGTTTTAAAAACATATTTGCTAAACCTTTCAAAAGTTTTCTAATGTTTCAACATTTTAAATTCTTCATAGCATTTTCAAATGAATTTTCCCAACAGACTATAAAAGTCGAAATTATTTTCTTTCTCTTGGTAAATACACATTATTTGCCAAATGACTATACAAGTCAAATTTAATTTATTTTCCAAGGTAATATTTATTTAAAATATAAATAAAATGTTATATTTATTTTTTTGCATTATATTAAATATATATCCTATTATAGTTTTATTTACCGTATTTAAATATATATATATATATATATATATATCTATATAATATTTAAATATTACTATAGATATATCTATATATTTTATTCCAGGTACAACTATAATAACGTTTATATTAAATATAATATTAAATATATATATAAACACATTCATATATTTACATTTAAATATATCTATACATATTTGTATTTAATTATCCAAACACGTGTATTACAGGCCAGTCAACGTACCTTTAATACACCTGTTTGTACAAACATGTATATATACATTTAACTGTAAATTCAAGGCATCAAAATAATGTTATAACAACATTATAGATAGTGTGCATATGTTTATAGGTGTGCCAACCATGTATACGTATCCGTATGTATGCCATGTCGACACATGTGTATGGCATAATAATTGCCCATCATACATCTGTATCGACATGTCATAAATGTTGTTACGTACATATGAGTGGTACATATATACGCATATACATCCTGTCTATTCCACACTTATCAGTTCACATTTCACATTCAAGGCTCATAGAACAGTAAGTCAGTCAACAAGTAACACCACTCATAAAGCATAAAGAAGTAATTCCAAAACTCCTAAGCCTAAGGATGACTTATTAAGATAAATCAATCTGACTCAGTTCCCAAAACCCTCGGTGAAGTGTGTGTATGCTCAAGTGATCAACTTTACCGGTTACTCGACCAAGCCCCTCTCCCAAGTGATGTCTCCCCCCGCCTGGAGGAATAGTTCCTGTTCCTGCATCCATAGACATACAATCTCGGCAGTTACTTGTTCACAACGTCAACAATATACAAAAAATCTTAAGTTAGAATATTCATAATTTAATTCTATGCCTGCAACATTCATCAAGGATAGTATCGAGAGAAGTATCAATCAAATGAGACAATCATTTTAAATAGAGCACATTCATTTTGATAACAAAACATGTTTTATTCATCTCAAAGATTCAAACATTACACTCAATTGCCCTATGCAATAGTAGCTATACAATCGGGGTGTAACAACCATCCATAGTTTGTTACCTAATTTTGCATGGTTTTCTACTTATCTTCCCAGAATACATTTGCATTTGATCAATATCGTGTCACACTAGTTGTGTATTGTACTTCCACACTTAGAGGGTTATGTTAGGAATCATGATACAATATGATATTTTAGTCCTAGGTCATGAAGTTGGATATATCATAGTTAATTATTTTATAATTCAATATGTACTTAATGTACCTAATTGATGGAGTGATTGCATGTTTGTTTGGTTGGAAAAAAATTAACTAGTCCAGTTTGTAGGCAAGTGTTGTTATATTGTTGGTAATAGGGTTTGGTTCATACATTGAATTATAAACATCTTTTATTGACTAATACAAATTCTAAAAATATTGAGTATTTTACAATATCTGGAGTCTTATTTAAAAAATCACACCAAAATGTATGTACTGGGAAAGAGTTTTTTTCTAGGTCATGGTATATATGGTTTAGGTGAAACAATGATTTGAAAAGGCCAAACATATATGATGTAAATATCCATTGTAAGGTTGAAAAATTGATGTAAACTTCATGATGAAATTAATAAAAGAACAGCACAGCAAATTACTTGTTGCATGTTTATTGGGGGATAATGACATGATAAGTAGGGAATATAATACTTGCCACTTCTCCTCTTTGAAAAAAACTCCATGCATCCATGACACCTCAAAACATTCCTTTTTTGCATATAAAAGATGAGACCCTCTTTACTGGCCTCTTTTTTCCATTTTTAAGGTAATTGTGAACCCTAAGAGAAGACCAAAAAGAGAGAACAAGCCTGTACCAAAGCCACTATCCTCCATGAAATTCTGGCTGTATTTTATGGCCAGCCTGCACATTATTCCAAGAAAATTTTTAGGCTGCCAGTTGCATGCAACTAGGGGCAATATAGAGCCTGGAGCAGAGATTATATTCTATGCCACATGGGGATGCACCCCTATCCTTGAAACAATTTAGGGAGGTAGGGCCACCTCAGAAATGTCCATAGAGTCATCCCCAGGATGTCAGGGGATGTGCTAGACCCCCTTATGTCTTGTTTGTACCATATGTCCACCCATCAATAAAATGTTGCAGCCTTTGCTTTTCCAAATTTGCTTTTATTCCTCTACCAGCTTATATGTGTTTTGGACCTCATCCAATGGGCCACTCAATTCATAACTTCTTAAGCATTGAACCCTTTACTTGCCACAATCAATGCAATAACCAACTCCTTTCAATGAGGACTTGAAGCAAAATTAAGATAATACTATTGCAGTACCAAAATTTGGCACTTGCCAACTTCACCTCATGATATGGTTCTCTATTCCACACAATATCTTGCAACAAAGTTTGTGCACCAAGAGTGTTACAAAGGACAAAAAAATGTAACTATGGCTGCCCACACTACCTAATCCTCATATTTGTGGCCCAATGGAAGAAGAGCCCCTCATATCTTCCCCCAATGTTTGACTTTGTAGAATTGATTTAGTACATGGCATAACATCTCAGCAAGGGACCTAAGAAGGTGATATTTTATACCTCCTCTCATTTACTTAACACAAATAATGCAACATTCCCTTTTATTAACCTTCTTTCCCATGTTTCCAACAAGGGTTATTGGTTTTGTGACTTTTGTCACCTTCCTTAGTTGTAGTTGTGAATGCAATAATCTTTCCAAATAATGGAAATCACGCCTAGCAAAGGGAAATAACAAAAAACAAGAATTAATACGTAGGCATAGCTCAAAATAAAATCATCATTAACAAGCTTCTTTTGTTTAATCTTAAAAGAATTTAATGGATGTCACATAGCCCATGACAGCGATTTTTAAAATTTTAATGACTCACCAAACAACATTCATTAAAATTTTTAAAATTACTGTCATGGGCTGTATGCACTAGTGACAATCAGTTTTAAAATTTTAGACAATGATAACTAGAAAAAAAATCTTTATTCTGCCCCTATTTATCCAAATTAGTTTTCACCAAACTTTAAATTTTTAGAACACTTGAGTTTTAGAGCATTACTACATGTGTAAAATTAGATGACAAAATAGTTATACAGTTGAACTTGAAAGTATTTAATAGAGCTTACTTCCAAATTTTTGGTGAGTGGTGATTGGTAACTACATTTTTATTTAATAGATTTGTATCCTTTATTCATTTACTTGTGTAACTTTAAAAGGATATAGCTATATTAAATACTTGATACAGTTGATTTTAAGATATACAGGTCTCAACTTTATAAACTTGACAGAAAAAATTTAAAACATTCAGCTGTGTGCCCTCAAAATCTTGCACTAGTTCACCGTTCGTGGTTCACTACTCCACCCTTGGGCCCAAAAATAATGAGAAAAATAATAAAATCGCAACCCTTTTTTATGGTATGGTGCAAGTTTAGTAGGGTTTATACAATTAATTGTGAATTTTATCTCGCGTTTACTCATGGACTCAAATTTTCATGTACTTTTCAGGTTGTTAATCTGTGAATAATATATAAAATATATATATTACAATCATACATAAATAAATATAAAACACTATAATATCCCTACATTCAAGGGGTAAGAGAAAAGCTCTCTGGAAACCTGCAAGAATCATTGAAGAAACTCAACCAAGAGAGGAAAGAAAGTTAGGCTCCTCAAGAAAGTTACATAAAGTTACAATTTGATGCTGCCTGTAAAGGCAACCTAGGTGAGCTGATCTTGAGTGATATCTGCACAAATTCTTTGGTATAAAAACAAATAATGAAGCTGAGTGGGAGGCTCTGATAGTAGGGATGGATATAGCTATAGAACATCAACATAAGAAGGTGATTGAAGAAGGAAACTCCTTCATAGTAATTAATGCTCTTTCTGAAGTCTCTTTCCCTAACTGGTGTTTTAACCACTTTGTGCAGGAAGTTCAAAGCTTGAAGAAGCATTTTATAGATATTAGTTTCAAGGATTGTTGAAGCTTAGCTAGTGGAATTGTTTATTATTTAGCTAATGTAGGCTCGACTCAAGAGCCTATCACTACTAAATATAGCCTCCTTGTATGCACTTGGCATAAATTGGGCAATCTTATGGTTGTGTAAGTCATCTACTTGTGCCATGGTGCTTGTATGCATTGTTGTCAAATGCTTGGAGGCATCATGGTCTTGTGTTGCGACATCCTTGGTGTGTGAGCATGCATTGTAACATGTGCATGTTGCAATTGTAACGTGAAAAGATTGTTAGCCCATTTTTGTTTTGATAATGTCCTTGACATAAGCTTAGGGTATTACAAACTAGAGAAACAAAATTATTCTCTATTTTTATTATAAAAGTTCATTTTTTTATTAATTTGTTTTTCTAAATGCACCCAAATCCTTTCCTAGGTATGCCTAGGGCACTACCTACGCAACCCAAGTACACCCTAGGTATTGTTGACGTGTTTTTTATGACGACATCAACACAGAATAAAAATGCCCAACGGTCATTCTATTCTCTCTTGATCAAAGTATTCCGCATGCTAAGATTGCGTGAAAGTTCATGCGTTCAACTCCAAGGTTCCTTTAACGCGAATAGACTCAATTGGCTAATGTGAATATGCTGGGTATTCAAGGGGACTTACGTAGTTGTTCGACTTTGTGAAGCAATTAAGACATGAATGATTTGACAATATTGCTCTGACTCCTAAATTAACCGGGAAATACTGAATTAAAAGGGGATAGGGATAGGAATTCTACAAATCTACTTCTAAAGGGTGGAGGACGAGGATCGACTTAAACAATCTTCAAACCAGACTTTGCTTCGTCTCCTTTCGGACAACTCCGACAAAGTTGGTGCAATCTTCAAAGGATGAGAAAGGTGTTCAAATTATGACACAACATGTTCATACCATCACCACGATGCATACGGACATATGAGCCACAATTGAAGTTAAGTGCCAATACTCCAGTTGACCACGCAAGGCGAACTTACCATCAGTAAGCCCGCTAGTGGTATGGATGAAAGAAGATATGCTCAAATCACAGCGCCACACTCCACAATTAATGACTACTTGCATGAATTGAAAGTCTATTTTACTCTATCTACTTGAATTGGAAAGACGAACAAGCCTTGCTAGCTACTCACAATAGAAGATAGAACCACCAAACAATGATAAATCTTTATATTATGAGAGTGTTCACAACAACTTCTTACAAAGTCCTCAATGGGAAAACTTCCTTTCCTCCTCAATCTAAGCTAACTTCTAAGCTAAATGCTATATGCCTTCTATTCTCTAGCTCAACTCTATCTCTGATTCAATTCTAGTTCTAATTAATTTACAAATGAGGGGGGATGCCCCTTTTATAGTTAGCCCATTTCAATGAACGGCTTAGATTCAATTACAATAAAGGGCTCAGATCGAGCCACCTATGCCCTAATTAGGGTTTCTGCCCTAAAAACCGCCACTGAGGGGAGTGGGGCAATAAATGCACAGAATATTCTCCACTCCCCTGCAGGAACCATAATGAGCAATTAATGCCCACTATCTTCTTCTAGAAGATCTTCATCAAGCAGCGCGTTCCCACTGTCCTGTTCTCGAACTGCAAACTCGATTAGCCGGGCCAATACCGCCTCAACCTCCTGAACCGAAATTGGTGGAATATGGTTGAGCTGAAATTCCAAGACCGCTCCAAGCCAATAACCGACTCCCTCGGAAGCTCAGGTGGGAGTTCTACTTTTGGGTCTGCCTGTTCACCTGGCGCTAGACTTTGCACATATCCAATCAAGGTTTTGTGCTCTCTCTTTAACTTCTTATACTTCCCTTCTGTTCTGAGCAACTGGTCTTTCAGCGCCTGATAGGAGTTATCAAACTCCTCGACAATTTGGGCTCCCGTAGGACGACCCAACTCTACGGTGGTGATCACATAGTTTTCGGGCCTCTCCTCGGCTCGATCATATTCCTCCCTTGGGACAACAACTTGGAGTGTGCGGGAGCCTGACTCGTCAGTCGAAATCTTCGAGAATTTTCTGGCTCTCTTCTTTTCTGGAGGCGCACTAATTCTTCTGAGGAACTCCTCCATCTCGACAGCTGGATCTGTATCATCCTCAGGCTCTCTTCTCATTCTCTCCGTGAGCCAATCCGGCACTGTCTGCTGTGGATTGCAAATGACGAGGGGCTGCTCTTCTGTTGCCTCCACCTCGTGTACTTCTTCTCTTCTTGCACTGTTCTGTTCGGGCTCATCATCTTCCACGAGCTGCGTATCTCCTGACCCTTGGGTCCCTTGTTCTGTGTTTTCCTCTTCCTCCAATGTCATGTCCAACATATGTGGAAACGAGTGTCAGCCACTGTTTCCTCTTCTTCCTCTTGTCGGCCAGCCCTGGATGCACTGACGCTTATACTATCTGATTCTCGGATGTTGGGTTGATCCACCTCCTCAAGCTCCCGCTCTTCACCCAATCCTGCCCTCTGATCAGCAAATAATGAAATCACTCTCAAACTCGAAGACTGAGTTTGTGAGTGCATAGGTGATGCTTGTTCCATCCTCAACGGTATCGGCTGGGTTGGTACTTCTACTTGTGCTTCCGGTGTTTGAGCAACCTATTTTCCCCTTCTCACCGATAGCGGCCTTGGGTCACCCATCAAGCTATAAGTAAGGGCGATCGATCTGCTCTTAAGTCTGCATACATGTCTATCGACCCAAGCTCTTGTGAAAGTCAACACTGGAATAGAGAGCGTGTCCAAGTCCATGATTTCTGGCTCGGACCAATCAGGTGGTGGGACCGAAGTATCCCTGACTGAACCATAGTCGGGTTGCATAACGTTGACATCCTCTTCCACCTGGTCGGGAACTGGATGATCTCACATTCCCTGATCAATTTGAGGGGAAGCCTGGAAAACATCCTTTTCCTTATTTCAACCTCATCAACAGCATTTGCCCAAAAGTCCTCAATGTGGGCCTTGTGTCGGTACTCGACGTTCTGTATCATTCGGATGTTTCTGTACGGATCAAATCCTGTCTGCCTGTGTGATACGATAGATGATAGAATTGCAGCTCATCCTCTGCCTCTCGAGCTGCCTGCAAGGAGGGACACACCTCAGTGGAATTTCCCATGGCAATAGGAAAGTCAAGTCCACCCTTCTTCTTCTTTTTCTGAATCTTATCATAGGCGATCAATTGCCTAGATATTTCCAGCATTATAATGTGATCGGTGGGGTACCTCGGTAGCCGGTATGGATACGAAGTGAACCCCTGCAGCCTAATGTAAGTGAATTTCGGAAATTGGATGAGCCAATATCCGTATTCCTCGATCAATGCTTGTGCCTCTTTGGATATTCTTTGCTGCGTTCTCCGCTGAAGAGTCCTCGTGATGTGCATTGTGAATGCATCATTAGCCCGTTTGTAACTGGCAGGGTTAGTTAGATGCAACTGTGTGCAGGCCTCATGGATTTTGAACTGATCAGGTGCATAGCCTATTGGCTCCTTGTATGTAATCCCTCAGTACTTGGTCATTCTTGCCAGCATATATATCACATACGAGCTCATGTAGAAAGTTTTTGTCCCCCTCAGGCTCCTGAACTACTCATCTATGTTATCACTGATCATTCTTGCCCAGTCAACACACTCCTTTCCCTCCAAGATGATCTCGATGAAGTAGAACATCCAAAGCTCGAAGAAGTAGGCTTGTGCACTCCCATTTATTCGGCTCAACATCATCATCAAGTTGCAGTATTCCTGTTTCACATCTTTGGCAATTATCTGCTTTGGGAGTCTAGTGCGAGGTGGCTTTGGCTTTTGCATCCAAACTCTGTTGATGACCGCAGCAACCCTCTCGAAGGAGGTGGAGTACATTTTATCCGCCCTCTCCTTTGATCTATACAGCATCTTTTCGGCAGTAGGAATCCCAAATGCCTCTCCGATGGCATCTGGCGTGAAGTTGGCAAGCAATTTGCCATCCGGCGAGACAATGGTTCTACGCTCCGGCTTGTAGTAGTTCGCACACTCCACAATTAGCTCCGGGCACTGAATTGCTAGTGGAAAACCAGCGGCTGCATAGATACCACTCTTCATGATGTTATGTGCTGTGACTGATGGTTGATGGCCTCCCAGTCTGTACATCTTAAACTTGAGTGCATTTAGATTAAACGACTCGAAGTTGGTTTCACTTAATCCTGCCAACTTTGAAACAATTGCCAATTTTGGGAGAAATGACTTGGCGAGCCTTTTGATCATTGCCTGTCGGGATGAGCTAGCCTTGGCCGTTTCAATGTTTGCATTTCTACCTGCGGCTCTGCTTGTTCCTGCAACATCCTTTGCTCCAGCCATCTCAAACTGCATAAAAACTCCGAGCTTATAAAGAAGCTTCCAGTAACTGCACTCTGACTGGCGAAGAAAATTACAGCCAACCAACAACTTTCAACAATGTGGCTATTTTCTCAGCACAGAATAAATTAAATCTTTCGCCTCAACTTCTGTCCACTTCAGCAACTTTCAACCTCAGCAACTTGAAGAATGAAGAAATGAAGAGAGATTGCTGCAATTTCTTCTCAACTCCAACAGCAACTAGCTTTCAGCAGCTCGAATAAATAAAATTTGCAGCAACTCCAAGAACTCTCGTGCAACTTCGAAAATGATTTCAACAACCCCAACTTTCAGCAGTTTGAAAATATCTCTCCAGCAACTGCAGTATATGATTTCGAAATTTGCAGCAAGACCCTCTCAGCTCTTCAAGAATTAAAATCCTTAGCAACTTTGCCCTTAGAAGAATAAAATCCAACCTCACTCTCAGCAACTTCGAAAAAGACTTTGATCTCTCACAAAATTCTTCACTGCAGCAATTCCAAGCTCTTCGAAACGTGTGAAGAAATGAAAGAAATGAAGTTGTTTAAATAACTCTTCGCGAAGAATCCTGTTGAGTAGTGCTGGGGCTATTTTTAGTACCTTCATCAATTCTCCACTCTCTCCGTTCGGCATCTTCTAATTCAGGCGCAGTAGTGGGCTAGTCGTCAGCCGGTCATTATGGCAGTTGCCATTAATGAAGATTCTTTCTCCTTCAAATTTTGAATTTTTCCCTTAGTCTGCCAGTTAACTCTTGGTGATTTAAACAACTAGCGAGAAAAATCACTTGACTTGATTGAAAACTCCATTTTAAAATCTTCGCAGTGTTTAAATAAATTTGATTCGAAAAAAATTCGTGGGAGTTGTAAATCCATTTCCAACTTTTAAAATGTCTGTGATTTAAATCTTCAATTTCATAAAATTTGCCTTAGACATTTTAAATTTTCTCTTTAAAATATTGAACTCCGGGTGATTTAAAATCACTTGCCTGCTCGAAATACTTCATCCTTTGAGATTTAATTTCCGTTAGGAAAATAATCTAGGCAAAACGAATTTTTTCTGAAAATACTAAAATTTCCCTTAGGAAATTAATTTTAAAATTTCCCAACCCATGGGTGCCTTTTGAACGGGTTCATTTGATTTTTCACTTGACCCATGGAAAATATTTAGTTGCTTCCGCCTTGGAAATAAAACTTCGTCACTGTGTCCATTTCATTTAAATGTCTCTGGAAAATTTTAAAATTCATCAAGCTATCTTTTCATGCCAAGGGCGTGTTTTTCCCCAGTGAAATGTTATTCCACTTAGAAAATATTTCTAACATTTTCTCTACCACAGGCGTATATTTTTGATGAAATATTTTCTGCATTTAGAAAAAATTCCTCACTTTACACCTCTAGTGCACTTGACCCCTTGGCATTTATTTTTTTGCGACTTAGAAATTTTCTCAAGTCATTTCACATCTTGGGCGTATTTCATTCAGTGATGTTTTATTTTGCTAGCTTTTACCCTTGCCACGCCTTAGAAACATTTTCAATCAAGGGCGCATTTAGCATGAGCCACTTTCATTTTCCACACTTAGAAATTTTTTAAAAAACTCTCCACTTCAACTGGGCGCATATTCATGTGTCTACTTCTACTCCTCGTGCCTTAGCATCTTATTGCCTCTTGGGCGTATTTTACTCATGCAAGCTTTGATTTCTCACTTAGAAAAAGTTCTCTAGCCTTTATTCATCTTGGGCGCATTTCATAGGGTTAACTTTTTATACTTCTCATACTTAAAACCCCTTCTAACTCATCCTCTTCATGGGCGCATTTAGAGGGTCAAGCTCCCATTTTCCATGCCTTAGAAAATTTCAAGACCTCCTCACCTTGAGGGCGCATTTCACCCTTGCAAGTTCTATTTCCTTCTACCTTAGGCATTTTTCTTCTTATCATCATCTAGGCTTGGGCGCATTTGACATAGCCTACTTCCATTTGAGGGCACATTTTAGCCTTCTAGCTTTGATTTCCATGCCTTAGAGAATCTGAAACTCCTTCACCCCCTTGGGTGCATTTCATGGGGTTAACTTTCACTTGAGGGCGCATTTTGATGT
Organism: Sequoiadendron giganteum; assembly: GCA_007115665.2. Classification (NCBI taxonomy): domain Eukaryota; kingdom Viridiplantae; phylum Streptophyta; class Pinopsida; order Cupressales; family Cupressaceae; genus Sequoiadendron; species Sequoiadendron giganteum. The sequence goes on along the minus strand of CM021103.1, from coordinate 382,056,580 downwards.
GCTTACTTTCATTTCACTACTTAGAAAATTTCATATCCTCACCTTCCTTGAGGGCGCATTTGACTAGTCATACTTTTATTCCTGTGCCTTAGGCGTTTTTCTAAGTCACTTCACAAGGTTGGGCGCATTTAGGGGTGGCTACTTCTGTTTTTGCCTTAGAATATTTTCTAAGTTTCATCCTTGAGGTGGGCGCATTTAGGGGGTCCAACTTCCATTTCTCCATACTTAGACAAATTTCCATGCCCCTGTCGGATCTTGATCTCACATTCTATTTTTAGTAAGTCTTTGCTTTTCTGACTTCCATGGCTCCATTTGGCATGAAAATTTCACCATATGACCCTCTTTGCCTTGTGAACCCGTTTTGCCAGTCCCACATGTCAGCCTGCTATTTATAGCCACCTACTATTTATAGTAAGCCCCAAATTTCCTTGACTTACTCAATTCCGTTTTGCCTGAAAGTTTCATCATCTGATCTTCTTCGCCCTGTGAACCCGTTTTGGCAGTTATCTGCCCTGACCTGCTATTTATAGCCACCTGCTATTTATAGTAAGTTCTTGATTTTTTTGACTTCAGTAGCTCTATTTGACCTGAAACTTGCAACGCCTGATCCTGATAGCTTGAGTGTCGCTCTGATGCCAACCTCGGGTGTAGACCTACTATTTATAGCCGTGCCCTAACTTACTAAAAATAGTAAGTTCTCCGATTTTGCTCAAATTTTTCCAGCAAGTGCCTTGAAGTATGCTGACATGGGTGGGGTACTCCGTTTTGACTGTTTCTGGATTTCACCCCCTATAAAAGTGGAAACCCTAATTTGACTTGCATGTATCCCGAACGGTCTCCGTTTGACTTCGTTCCTTCTGCATGTCGCTCTGCTTGCTGAACTGGAGTGTTAGGCAGTTGCCAGAGTGTACCTGCTAAAAATAGAAACTGTCTGAAAAGTGACTCATCCATTGCCGGATGGTTTTGCATGTTATATTGTCCGTGGGGTCTCAAGAAACCCAGAAAAACCCAGAAAACTAGTCTGCATGCATTCACTGGCTAAAAATAGTAAGTCCTTGAAACTTGATCTTCTCTGCTTGCATGTCACACAGTTGCATAGCTCTTGAAAAACCCAGAAGGAATCTCTGGACATGCGTTGAAAAACTCCGCATGCAAACCCTAAAAATAGCCTCCGAAGGCTGAACTCTGAAAGTGGTCGTCTCGGTTTGCATGTTATATCGCTGCAAAGGTTTTGAGAAACCCAGAAGTAATCTCTGGACATGCAATGAAGAATCATATGTTTGACCCCTGAAAATGGCTCCTGAAGCCTGAACTGCTTAAAATAGCAAACTGTCTGATCTGGCTCAAAATTTACGTGCAAGCAGCTTGATGTTACCTGAATGTGGTGGAACTAACAGAATTCCCAAAATTTCGATAAAATAGTCCCAAATTGAATACTTACTAAAATAGCAAGTTGCCGAAATAAAGTGAAAATTTAATGGGACCCTATTGGAAGCCTTGTGACTGCTGTACTAAGCTCAGATTTCAATTTTATAACTCAGTTTGACCTTAAATAAGCCTGAAGGATGGAAACCCTAATTACACAGACTTAACCAATACTTCAACCTGGGTCAAACGATGGGACGTCCCCGGAAGGACCAGAGATAGAGAGAGAGATGCACTAACCAAAGCCAAATGACCAGAATGGAGCAAAAATTAGGGGGTCCCCATCTAGATGGGGTGATGTGTGAAAAAGGTCACAACAGTATGCTCATCAAAGCCCCTAAATGGAGAACAACTCTCGTCTGATAGATGCGAGCCTCACCCCAAGCATGGTTAACTGCTTCTACTCTAGCCATAATATCGGAAGCTTGCCCATAGGCATGTGCAAGATCTTCCATGAACTTTCATGTTTCTGTATGCACATTGGCAACCCACTTGTCTGCCTGCTGTGCCATTCTCTTTAAATCTTCTAACCCACTGATTGACTCCTTGGAAAACTCAGCTGGAAGCTCAATTGCCGGATTTTCTTGCCCACAAGGACGGGACAAGTGTTGCACGTAGCCAATCAGTGTCTTGTGCTCTACCTTCAACCTTTTGTATTTGCCCTCATCATGGGACAATCTATCCTTGAGTGCCCGATAGGAATTATCGCACTCCTCTACCACTTGTGCTCCAGTAGGGCGGCCTAGTTCCATGGTTGTCACAACATAGTTCTCAGGAACGGCCTCGTCTCTATCACATTCTACCCGAGGAACTGCCATATGCAAGGTTCGGGATCCATCTTCATCTGTGGATATTTTGGAGAACTTCCTAGCCTTTTTCTTTGCTGGAGGTGCGTTGATCCTCTATAATAATTCCTCCATCTCGGCTGCGGGATCGGTCTCATCTACAGGATCACGCCTCATCCTATCCCTTAGCCAAAGGCTGTTCTACCTTAGCCTCTACCTCGTGAACCTCTCCTCTACCATCGTTCTGACGAGGCTCACCGTCATCAATAGGCTCCGTGTCTCCCGAGCTCTGAGCATCCTAATCTGAAGTAGCATCACCCTCGAGAGCCGCCTCAATTTCCTGCTGAAATTGAGTATCAGTAGTCGTCCCCTCATCTGTCTCTTGCTGATTTTCTTGCTGCTGATCCTCTTGGGGCATGTTGATGCTCTGACCCACTGCTTCTCTACGAGGTGGCTGATTCTCTACTCGCACCGTCTGCTCTACATCCAATCTCTCCCTCTGATCAACAAATAACGAGATCTCCTGTAAGCTTGGAGAGTGTTCGAGATGGCGTATGCATGGACTCCTCAACTACCACAGGCTCAGGTCGAACTGGCTCCTTTCCTCTAGGATCTGGAGTTGGATTACTCTGTCTCCTCTGATTAGTTGCCAGTAATCTGCTGTCTCCCATCAAATTGTAGGTAAGGGGAATTGACCTTCCCTTGAGTCGGCTGACATGCCTCTCTACCCAACTCCGTGTAAATGTCAAGACTGGGATACAAAGTGTATCCAAGTCAGTGATCTCTGGCTCAGACCAATCTGTGAGTGGCAGAGGCGTATCTCTTATTGTCTCGTAGTCAGCCTGTACTACGTTTATATCTTCCTCAATCTGATCTGGCACTGGGATGATCTCACACTCTCTGACCATCACCAACGGTATCCGAGAAAACATTCTTTTTCTGACTTCGATCTCATCCACTGCACTAGCCCAAAAGTCTTCGATCTGCACCTTGTGCCTGTACTCTTCTGTCAATATCCACCTGATGTTTCTGTGGAGATCGTAGTAATGCCTGCTGGTGTGATAGGAAAGGTGGAAGAATTGGAGCTCTGCTTCCGCCTCTCTTGCTGCTTGCAGCGATAGGCAGATTTCATCTGAATTCCCCATGGTAATTGGGAATCCGAGTCCACCTTTCTTCTTCTTCTTCTTCTTCTTATCATAGGCAATCAGTTGCCTAGATACTTCCAACATCACTATCCTGTTTGTGGGATACCGAGGCAATCTGTATGGATAGGAGGAAAATCCTTGCAACCTTATGTAGGTGAATTTTGGAAATTGGATAAACCAACATCCGAATTTCTCAATCATTTCTTGTGCCTCCCTTGATATTCTGTGATGGGTTCTCTGCTGCAGGGTCCTTGTTATGTGCATGGTAAAGGCATCATTAACCCTCTTGTAATTAGTCGTGCTTGTCAGATGCAACTGTGGACAAGCCTCATATATTTTAAACTGATGGGAACCACAACCGATAGGTTCCTTGTAGGAGATTCCTCTGTATCTCGTCATGCGAGCCAACATATAGACAAGGTAGGAGCCCATGTAAAATGTCTTCGTTCTCCTCACGCCATGAAGCTGCTCATGTATGTTATCACTGATCATTAGTGCCCAATCCATGTAATTCTTTCCCTCCAACACCAAGTTGACAAAATAGAACATCCAAGGTTCAAAGATGAACGCTTGGGCGCAACCTCCAACTCTGCTCAGTATCATAATGAGATCACCAAACTCCTGTCTCAAGTCCTCTAAGACTATCTGCTTGGGCAATTTAGTGCGAGTTGGCTTGGGTTTAATCATCCACCTAGTGTTTATCAAATCAGCACACCGGTCTATGGTGGATGAGTACATCTTTCCAGCTCTCTCTTTCGTCTTGTAGATCATCTTCTCATGAACTGGAATCCCGAATGCCTCTGCGATCTCTTCAGGTGTCAAGTTAGCCAGCACTTTGCCATCTGGCGAAGTGACCGTCCTCTGTTTTGCATTGTAGTGGTAGGCGCATTCCATGATGAGTTCTGGACATCGGATAGCTGGCGGAAAGTTGGCAGCTACGTATAGTCCACTTCTGACAATACTGTACGAAGTCACTGATGGGTGATGGCCTCCAGTCCCCAATATCCTTCTTTTGAATGCTTCCATGTTGAATGAGCCTAAGTTCGTGTCAGCTAGCCTGCCGAGCGTTGATGAAAATTTGGATTCTGGCAAGAATGACTTGCCCAATTTCTTGATCACAGCTTGTCTGGACTCGGTGTGGTTGTTTCTGCCTGCAACTCTTCTGCTTGATTCGGCCATTCTCAACTACACCTGTTTACTTCAACGTTTTTAGAAGTTTCTTCTCTGGTTGCAGCAACACAATGCCAAATACTTGGAAATGTTTGCTTGCAGCAATTTACTTTCAACAAATTTGAAACCTCTCCCTTGAAGTTCGTACTTCTCTTTCTAACTTTGCACTTTCAGCAACTTCAAACTTTCTTCTCAAGTTGTACTTCAGCATTCAGCAACTTGAGACCTTTCTTCTCAAGTCGTTCTTCAGCAAATGCAGCAACTGGCAACTTGGGAATTCGTGCCTTCTCAGCAAATGCAGCAACTGGCGACTCGGGATTCGTGCCTCTCAGCAATTGCAGCCTCAGCAAGTTGAGTCGCACTTCCTTCAGCAACTTCAACTTTTACAAATTTGCACTTCTCCTTCAGCTCTCTCACAATTTCGAACTTCTCAGCAATTTCAAGTTCCTCAGGAATTCGTACTTTCACTTAGCCAATATTTTTGCATTCAGCAACTGGTGAGAGGAATGAAGAGGATTTTAAAATCTTATAGCCTGGTCGAATTCCTGCAGAGGCCATACTTAGCAAATTTTCGAATTCATTTTCCCTCTCTTTTCTTCGTTGTAACACTTGTCATCTGAGGCATCTTCTAGAATTATGAATTCATCATCTCTACACAGGCCTGCCTCGTCGCATTTGATTTCTTAAAATATTAAATCGTTCATTTCCTTGAACAATTTCGAAATGTTTGGCTAAGTCATTTGATCTTGTCTTCGCTTTGGCAAAATTATCTAGCTCAAAACTTCTAGTGAAGTGCCTCTCATTCATTTTGTTCATTTGCCTTAGAGAAATCTCTCAATCTTGCCTTAGGAATTTTATTTAAAATAGGCACTGGGCAAAATATCCATCGAAATGATGTGGACATGGCGTGGAGTAAGCTTGACTCACTTCCGAATTGCGAACGTTTAATACCCAGAAGAGAAATTCTTCCAGAATCCATCGTTTTCATGTGTATCCGGACGAAGGGGTACTTTTAATTTTTATTATTTAAAATTAATAAAAATGGCTAATGTTTATCTCTTCCCCTCTGGATTTTTTTCACTCCTACAATTTCAAACTCCTCTGCCTTGGCAGATTTTCTTGATTTTTCCCTGAAGAATTTTCCCTCTGAAGATTTTCATAACTCTGGAAATTAGCACCATCTTCATTCGTACTCTTCATTTTCCCCTCTAGAAAATACCTTAGGAATTATTTAAAAATATAAATTTCATCTCTAAAGGGCGCATATAGCATGTCCTTCTTCCATTTTATTCCTAAGGCAATTCCACGCCTAGACATTTCCTTTCTTACTTAGCCATTTTCACTCTTCAACACTTACTAGGCGTATTTCATTTAATAAATTTCCACCTTCAAGCGCAACTCACATAGTAAAAAGGAAAAAATAAAAATAAATGAATAACCCTTGGTCTTTTTTTTTTCATGCCCCCTTGGCATTATTTCCCTCTAGGCGCGTATGGTGACTTCTCACCTTCCTTGAGCGCATATGCTATAGGTAGCTTCCACCTTCAACGCATTTCATTCACCACTCCATGCTTTTATCTTTCACCTTCTACGTTTTACCTTTCATCCTTACCTTGGGCGCACATGCCATGGAGAAGAGGAATTCCCGCGCCTAAGACATGACTCTTCACCTCCTTCTGGCGCATATGACATAGGTAGCTTCCACCTTCATGCGCATCTCACATTCACCACTCCATGCTTTTAACTTTTACCTTTCACCCTTACCTTGGGCGCACATGCCATGGAGAAGAGGAATTCCCACGCCTAAGACATGACTCTTCACCTCCTTCTGGCGCATATCACACACTAGACTTCCATTTTACTTTGAGCGCATATATCACATGTGAAAAACTTTCCATGCCCAGGTGTCTTTTCATCTCCCTTAAGCGGATTTGCTAGTGTGAGGAGGAATTCCATTTACTTTAAGTGACTGTTCAGCTCCCTTAAGCGCATTTAGGCCATGTAACTTCCAAGTTGGGGCGCATTTTGCATGTGGTCAAGGAAAACCCACGCCCAGAGTGACCTTTCACCTCCCTCTAGCGCATTTAGCATGTGCAACCTCCTTCCTTGAGCGCATTTGAGGAAGCCTTAGGAAATTTCAATATCCCTTGAATATTTTCATGTTTTGGGTGACCTTCCACCTTCCCTAGGCGCATTTGACCTTGGCAACTTCCATTTTAGGCGCATTTCACTATGTGAGATGGAAAATCCACGCCCAAGCTTGACCTTTCACCTTCCTCAAGCGCATTTGGGGGGTATGAGGAGGAAAATCTCTTGCCTTAGAAGAATTTCTATGCCTCTTGAAGGCGCATTTCATCCTTGCTCAAGGAAATCTCATACTTTGAAATTTTTGTATTTTTCATTTCTCCTGGGTGTGTATGAGGGTGTTTAATGCCAGTTACCCCTTATAAGTTTCCAACGCCCTAGGCATTCTCAGCTTTCTATTTTTAGTAAATTCGGAGAAATTAGGGTTTCATTGATTTTCACCCTGTTCTGAACTGGAACTGGCGTGGTTGTGCCTCCATCTGGTGTTGCCATCCTGTTCACATCTTATCCGGCACAATACATGCTATTTTTAGCAAACCCTAGAATTGATCAATTTCCGTATCTCTGTTTGCTTTGAAATTTGCTCCAATTGCTTTTGATGTTGTGAGAGACCTGTTCATACTTGCTTCTGGTGATGACACGCTATTTTAAGCCACCTGCTATTTATAGTAAGTTTCAAAGTTGCCTGCTTCAGTAGCTCCGCTTGACCTGAAACTTGCTATGTCTGATCATGATAACTTGAGTGCTCCGTTCATACCAACCTCCGACGCAGATCTGCTATTTATAGCCGTGTCCTGACTTACTAAAAATAGTAAGTCCTTTGACTTTGCTCAAAATTTGCCAGTAGGTAGCCCGAAGGATGCTGATCATGGTGGCGCACTTCATTTTGACAATTTCTGGATTTCATCCCCTATAAAAGTGGAAACCCTAATTTGACTTGCATGCGCTCCCGACTACCCTTGGTTGCTCTGATTTCTACTGCTTGTCGTTCTGTTCGCTAGAATGAAGCTCTAGGTGGCTGCTGGACGGAAGGTGCTACTTATAGTAAGTGTCCAGAAAGTGGTCCATCGGATGTCGGACGAGTTTGCATGTCACAGTGCCCATGGGATCTCAAAAAACCCAGAAAAACCCAGAAAACTGGTCAAAGTTCCGGCACTGGCTAAAAATAGTAAGTCCCTGAAAACTGACTCATTCCGCTTGCATGTCATATCATTGCGAAGCTCTCGCGAAACCCAGATGGAATATCTGGACATGCATTGAAAATTCCTGCATGCAAACCTTAAAAATAGCCTCGGAAGGCTGTACTCTGAAAGTCACCATCTCGGCTTGCATGTTACATCATCGCGAAGGTCTTGGAAAACCCAGATCAATTCTCTTGTCATTTATCGGAGAATTGCTTGTCTAAACCCTGAAAATAGCCCCCGAAGGCTGAACTACTAAAAATAGCCAATTGTTTGAATCCGTTCAAATTTCGCGTGTAGGCACTCTGAAGCTGCCTGATTGTACTGAAGTACTTAGAATCCCGAAATCCTAAGGAACAAGCCTCGAATTAGGCACTTACTAAAAATAGTAAGTGGTCGGATTTCAGTGAGATTTCAGGGGGATTCTGCCTTGAGCTTTCTGAATGTGTTGCTGCACTTAGATTTCACCTGAGTAACTCAATCTTGACCTCGAACGAGTCTAAAGGATAGCAACCCCAAATTTGTCAATTACTTCAACTGAGGTCAAACGGGACATCCCCGGAAGGGCAAAAGACCAGAGACAGAGAGAACCAAAGCCAAAAGTCCAGAATGGAGCAAAGATTAGGGGGTCCCCATCTTGGATGGGGTGGTGTGTGAAAAGGTCACAACAACTGGCTGCTAACTCTAGCGGCTCTGTAAACTGAAGTGATGGCCACTGTTTCTTCTGCAGCTTGACGTTTCTCACGTTTTTCATGCTTATCAACCCTCTAAACTGGCCTTGGAAGACAATCAGCTATACGAGGCACAAAACCATGTGGACTTGAGTGACTACGCTTGTCAACCTTTCTGATGCGCTTGATACAAATCAATGTCAGCTTTTCTGATGAAATCATGAATTAAGATTGACATTGTCTTGAATTCGATCTGTGTGAATTGCATCCGGAAAAACTCGCCTGTTGACTGTGAACACGGCCACGTTCTGACAACTTCTCCGGAAAACCAAAAATCACTCCAAATAAGCCTAAAAATACCCTGTCGAAAGGCAATTTTCACAAAATATTTTGAGACGTGGGTTTTGTGCATAATCAAATTCTAAGATGACCCACAACGTCAGAAATTCGGAAAAATGTGATTTAGGCTCGCATGCAAAAGGTTTTCAGTTGAGATCTGAACTGGCAGTTAGGGGCACTGGGGGCAATTTTTCTTGTGAAAATCTGGAACATGGGTTTTGCGTAGAAATGAATCCTGAAACAACCCAGATCAACAGATTTGTGAAAAAATGTGATTTAGGCCCACATGCAAAGAGAATTTTGGAAAAAAGCGCAGTGCTCTAAAAAAGAGGCAGCGGGGCAATTTTCACAAAATAATCTAAGACATGGGTATTGTCGTTGATGCTAACATACTCGAACCCAAATGATGCTTTTTTGAAAAATCTGTCGTTTTCTTTGACATACGAAGAAAACCTAAGACGAGAATAGAGGAAAATAAGACAGAAGAATAGAAGTTTTATTTGTTTGTTTTGTCTCTTCTTCTGTAAAAAATTCGCCTATGCTTGAAGTAGAACTGATAAAACCTGCATGCAAATGGAAAACGAAGTCTGAAATAATCTTCTCTTGAACAATCTGAATCTATAGCTACGAAGAACACTGAAATCTAACACCTGTAGCACCTGCAGATCAATTTTATGCTCAAGAAAAGATGTTTCTTGTCAACTCTGATGAAGAATAATGGACGCCATTAGCAAAATATATATAAAAATATCTTCTAAGGCATGTGAAATGCATGCTAAGCATTGGAAATGGCGCTTGAAGTACAACTGGTGCTTCAAAACTCACGCATGGCCTATATTTGGCTTCAAACTCAGTTAACTGGATGTACCATAAACCCTAATTAGGGTGCCATTTTGAAAAATTCAGTTAACTGATACATGCAAACTAATTTTAGCCAGTTATGACTAAAAATAGATTTATCAGAAATAGACTTGAAAAGAGTTCAACTGAAGATCTAAATTTAGTAAACTGAAAACTCTTCTCATGCACACTTCTATTTTTGAATTTAAAAAGTCAACCTTTGACTTTTAGGCGTCCTTCCATACTTAGACATTTTTCTAAAAATTTGAACCCAGAAACCTCAAATGAAGCTCACGTTCGATC